>VDFB02263433.1:61986-255491 GCA_007258455.2 Sequoia sempervirens
TTTTTTGATTTTTTGATTTTTTGGATTTTGATGTTTTTTCAAATGTTTTTGGATTTTGGTGTTTTTTGAATGTTTTTGGATTTTTTTGATTTTCTAATGTTTTTGGATTTTCGCATGATTTTGACAATTTTGATATGGATGTGTGTGACGATATCAGTGCTCTGTTTAGGATTTTTTTGAAAACCAAGCTAAGGTGGATTGATCAGATCGATGGATTGATGATGATGATAACATTGTTGAGGATACACAACAATGCAAGGATTTGATTGATCAAGATTGATGATGATAACATTGTCGAGGATACACGACAATGCGAGGATAGTGTTAAGCAACACAAGGATTGGGATGTTGATGGGATTGATGATGATAACATTGTTGAGGATGCACAACAATGCCAGGACTGGATTGACCAGGATTGATAATGATAACATTGTCGAGGATGCACAACAATGCAAAGGATAGTGTTAAGCAACACAAGGATATCCTGAGATGATGATTTTTTGGTTGGATTTGATTGATCATGTTTGATGAAGCTTGGTTTCGAACAAAAGATGTTTGGATGATTTGATGTGTCGTTTGACATGCAGCTTAGATGCGACTGATAATGATTGTTTGGATCGATGTTCGATGAAAGATAAAGCTTTGATAAAGAATTTCTTCTCGTCAAAATATGCCATGGGCTAGTGATACAAATGCTTTGACCAATTTTATTTCATGTTTTCCAATGTTCGGATCACCACATAAGTCAGAGGACATAGACCAAGATTTATTCTTGAAGCAAGATGTATATATCTGCCCCTAATGTCTAGCAATGTATGGAATGCAATGGGTGGATGCTCAGATAGCTATATGGATGGATGGATATGTAAAGGATGCCAAGGATTATCTTGCGATAAGATAAGGTGTTCAGATAATGAATGCTCATTTGGATAATGCTTCATGGCTCAGATAACATAGGATAGGATAGGATTGATGAAAATGACCCATGTCAAGATGTTTTACCGTAAGCAAGTGTAGAGTGTGCCCCAAAATTTCATCAAGATCAAGATAATTTGGACTATGGATGCAAATGGATGAAAATGGATTGGATAAATGGCTCGTGGATGGATGGATTTATTATGGATAAGATGGATGGAATGCTTGATTTATTATGGATGGGATGAGATGCTTTCATCTGAACTGGCACACGTAGATGCTCGATTCTACACATGACGCCTGTTTGCCAGGTTTTCATCATGGTCTTGCCCAAAGCGCCACTGTAGTGGTTTTCACTAGAGGACGATTTTTTTCTTTACTGTTTTCAATCCTTTTTCTAATTTTTTTGGATTTTTGATATTTTTTGATTTTTTTGTATTTTTATTTTTCTGAAAGATTTATGTTGAACCACAGGGTGGTGTTGATGTAGATGCCCCTGTCATAATGTGCCATCGATATCCTGCTTGAAGGAGTTGCTTTGCTAAGATACGTGCACTTGAATGCAGTTTTTGGTATTCTTGATCTGCTTCGTCGATACCGGAGTTAACTCTGTCTTGGTGCACACATCGCGATAAAGTGCCCTTAGAAACCTTATGATGAAGGGTCGTTGCCAATACACGGTCAATGTAAGAATTGGATATTATGCGTGGAGGCGTGGATGGAGTGTGCTTAGGGATAAGAGATGGATTGGTTGACAGTTTGGAACCTTTGACTCTCCAAACTTGGGAAGATGAGCAATGATGGGTGGATGCGAAAATGTGCAGGGAATCAGGACCAACTGCTTGATAGACTTTGTACATTGCTTGAAAAGCTTTCTTTTGCTTTTGTGGACATCTTTGATGGATACCTTCCCTCTTTAGTTTGCCCCACAGTTTCTTTGGATGGAGTTTGATAGGGATGATCTTTCTTTGTATTCTTTGGTATCCATATGTATTTGATTTGTCCATTATGCTTCTCAGCTTCTTTTGATTTGATAACGTTCTTCGTACTTTGATTCATATCTTTCTTTTGACGTTGGTTCCAATTCATGGATGGGATGATAGGTGGATGAAGATTCATGGCGTGGCTGGTTGTAGTATTGGCAATGGTTTCACCATAAGGATTCTTCATGCTCCCTATGTTGACGTTTGCTTGAGACGAAGTTGCCCCCAGTATTGTGGAAGTAGTACCTTCATGCTTCGATTCCACTTGCTTCGAGATGTTTTGTTCAGTAAAAGTGCTCTGACAAATGACCACTGTAGATGACATTCTTTCAATTTGCTGCTCCGCTAACTCTGGATGTTCTATCTGACTTGTTTTGTTGAGCGGATAATGATGGATATCTTTATTCATGATGTCCTCAATCTGAGTTTGGGACATATTTGATCCTGATGTTGACAACTCTGTTTGATTGTAGGAGTTAAGAATTTGTTCTTTTTGTGTAACAAAATCTTGTTCTAGATGAAGATCATCTACGTGCCCTTCTATAGAAAGCATCTCATGGGTAGATGGAGGAGTATGTGCCACATGGATATGATCATCTTGCATGGATAAGAGAGTGTTCATTAGATTATTGTAGTATCTTGAAGATACAAATTCTTGATCTTGATTATTTTCGAAGTTGCTTTCGACATGCTTTGGATCAAGTTCTTGACATGGGGCAGCTTCAAAGGATGGATTTCTTACAAAGGGTTCTTGGACGTCGTTATTAGACATGGGGAATGGCTCAATATCCTCAAGTGTCGATTTCAGGGTTCTTTCAGTATCTGTAACCATGCAGTCAAAGGGGATCAACATGTTTTGGAAGGGACCATTGCTAGACCTTGGTGAAAGATTTTGATCATGCTTTTCAATAAATTCTTGAGATATGTCCTCTAACTGATAAGGCGATGTAGAGACATTTTCAACATGATCATAGGTCGATGGATCGTGCATTATGTCAATAGGTTCAAATAACCCTAACACTCCTTGAAAGAGATCACTAAAAAGTGGTTCTTGATGTATGGTGAGTTTATCATCAGATTGTGTAGATACATCCTCAATGTGCTCCTCAATGGAGAGGTTTTGATCATTGTTTTCGACAATTGCGGTGGAAATATTGTGAATGTCTTCAACCATAGAATCAAGTGATGTTGAGATTTCTTGAATTGGCTCATTGTCGAATTTTGTTGGTGGATTTTGATCATGATTCAAAAGTGACTCTTGACATATGTCGATTTGATCCTTGGATGAAGTAAACGTGTGTTCAGTGATGGATTGATCTTGATCCTTGTTTTCAATAGTTGTCATCTTTTGTGTTTGTGCTCGTGTTGGTTGGGTAGCTTGAGAGGCTTGGGAAACTTGAGAGGTTTGTTGAGCTTGTGTTGCTTGTTGCATAGCTAGATATTGTTGGAATCCCTTTTGAAAAGCAGCTTGTAATGTCGCGTTGTATTGGATTGATGTGGTGGAAGTTGGTGGTGGTGGGGGTGGTGGTGAATTCAAAATCATGTTGGATGTAGTGACAAGTGTTTGAGATACGCTCGAAGCGATCATGAGGGGTTGAGATGTGATGGGTGTGATAGTGGTGGTTGGAGTGATCGAAGTGATAGAGATGGTTGGATTGACCGAGGTGATAGGTCCTTGGGAGACCAAATTTTGATTTGGGATCAATGTTGTTTGATTAGATACCATCCATTGGTGTGATGTCGATGGTATACTCAAAGGATTTGACATGATGGTTTGATTGACGTTAGGTGGATTGATTTAGATGGCGTGATTGGTGTTAGGTAAAGGGGGAATCCCTAAACCAAGGAATGATGTAGGTAATGGTGGTGGAGATTTCCCTTGGCGCAATGCCTCAACTATTTTGGAAAGTTCCGCAATTTGATCTCACCAAATTTGTTCTTGATTTTGATCTTGACTCACTTGAGATAGTTGATTTGGCTTATGTTCAAGTAGTTTTGGCATGCATGTTTGCGGTTTTTGAATGGGATTATGGGAAAATTGACTTTGGATAATGTTATGATTTGGGATGATGTTCAGATTTGGCATGATAGGATGAACATTGTTGGTATTGGGAATCATTTTTCCCAAGTTTTCTGAGTTAGGATTCATGTTTCGAAAACTTGTACTTGGTACATCCACATTTGGTTTGTAGGGATTTGGTGGAATGACATTGTTCGTTTCAAGGCTCATGCATTGATTATTCGATTGGTGGATTTATAGATTTGAACTTAGATCTATCATTGGGAAATGTGTTCCAAACTTTGACTTGGGCATACTCACACTTGTTGTACCATTGGCATTTGTCGAAGGTAATGATCCTATGCATGGACTTTGATAATTGATATGCATTCCAAGGCTTTGAGGATTCAATTGATTTAGATTACTCAAGATGTAGGGATCAAGTTTGTATTCCATGTTCTCCTTGTGTTTTGACCTTGTTATAAAAGTGACCTCTAAGGTTCTTAGGACCAATGGCGAGATGGAGGATGAAATGTGTAAATGATATGAGTGACAAACGTTTAGGAACTTTGGATCAATGATAGACTTAGGGATTTTGATTTTGATTGTTTGATGTGGATGATGAACTTGTAAACCCTAAGATGTTGGATGTTATCTTTAGGATGAACTTGTTCAAAAGGTTTGCTAATTCAATTAGATGTATGAGAAAGGATGCATTCCCACACACCTAATTAAACAATTGACTTTGATTTGGTTTAAGGATGTACCCAAGTCTAGAATGATGTTTTCAAAGCTCCAAAGTTGTTTGTGGGATGATGTTGATAAATGTTTGAATGGATGAAGTGTTTGATTTTGATCCTAAGAGACTTAGAGAGACTTTGTTTACTAGGCCAAGGTATTGAAGAACACACTTTTCTCTAAGAGCAATCAAAAGACCAATATGACCAAGAGATATCAAAGCACATGTGTAGGGGTCCAATTTGTTATCTTTGCTTAATGGCTTTATTTTACCAAAAACTCTCTTTGATTAAAGTTTCAAACTAAGATGTCCAATGTCTTAATTTCTTTAAGCCCCACAAGATATTTTTATGTGGAAATTCAATGAACTTAAGGCAAGGGTTTTCCTATTGTTTACTCAAGAAGACAAATTGAGGTATAATCAATGCTTAGGAACCTCTGGGGCGTGAATCCACGGAAAGCAGTAACATATGGATTGAGTCAATGATATTTGTCTTCAAAAGGGTTTTGAAATTTTGAGAATCATGTTGAATGTTTGTTTGCAAAATGTTTTCGAATACACCTTTGTGTTTTCAAATGAAGAGAACAATTACAAGCCCTATGGATGTGTAAGACAATATTTGTTGGATTCCCACTTGGACAAGTCCAGCTACAGCTTATCTCCTAGCGAATGGTTAGATGCTTGACCCCGCTGGCTCCCCTCCACTCATGCGTCATGAGGGGCCAAGCATCAACACCCATGAAACTCCCATGGCGTGCTTTCCATCTCTACTAGAAAGGTAAAAGTGTGGGGTGGCTTCAGAACGACCGTTCTTGCACCAACAAACAGATTAAGGATTTTGGCAAATTCTAACACATAGGTTCTAGTAAGGACTTTCCGTTCGTGGAGATTGACCCATCTGAAGAGTCCCCTTCGGATCCATCACAGCCGAGTCACAGCGTGATTATGGCGTTTAACCAAAACCCTCATTTATATCCGTGGAAATACTCTTGGCTTTAGAGTGTTACGGTTGAGTTGTGGCTTGGGTGAGTACTTTTTCCCCAAGGCAGGCCCTCTAAGATAAACAAAAGCGAGCAAAGACACAATCCATAACTCGATCGATCTTTGATGGCACAAAGAAAGAGAATGTACGCGAAAATGCCCCTACTCACACTCGCACAAGATGTTCAATTTTTAAGCCCAAATTGAAGTGTTTCAAAGCAATAAAATGTATTTTGAGTGTTTCTCTTGCACCCTAGATCGCACGAAGCGCAAGGGGAGAGGATACGTACTCAAAAGACAATCACACAATTCAAACACTTGTTCGTTTTATTGTATGTTCAATTTTAATCCAACTTTGAAATGAAAAAGATTGAAGTGTTCTTTCTAGAGCCCCAAAAAGATGTGAGTTGATTAAAAACCGAAAACTAAAACGTAAGATGGAAGCTCCAAGCATTAAAAAATGCTTTGTCAATCTTTAATTTTGATGTTCAATTTTCGAGCTTGAGCAATTTCGCTTGTTTTTGCTTGATTCCCACGCTTGACTCCGATGTCAACCTACAAACATCACAAAGTTAGTAGAAATAAGATTTAGTTTAAAAGAGGTTTTTTTTTTAAAAACAACAAAAAAAATCATGCTATCAAGGAAAATGTATTTGGTTCAAAGACCTTCCCCCTTTTTTTCTTATTTTGATTCCCCAATTATCAAGGAAAATGCATTTGTTTCATTGATGCTATCACTTGATGACAGATAATCTTGCATTGAATAGTTAGCTAACTCAAAAATCATAAACATTTGAAGAAAAAAATTCCTAATGAAGGATAATAATGACAAGCAAATATTAAAGAGTATCCTTCATTGTTTATGGCCAAAGTCAATAGTAATAAAAGCATGCTTGCACAAATTTCCTAAACATGCTTAGGTAAAAAAAATTATGTCGTATGTCACTAGTTGTGGATCTTTGCAAACAACAAATTTATGACAAGGGCTCCAAGTCAACACAAGAAAGATTCGAGCAACGAGAAAGTAAACACAACAAATAAATGCAATGTTTGTTTTGGAATCTGCGCAAAGAAAACAATGTTAAATCATGACTGAAACTTAAATGAGGTAGACCACGCATTTCAACATTGGCGCAGGAAAAAGCCAGAGGAGATGTTGTCTTCGGATCTGGAAATCAGGGAATAGCATTTGATATATTAGTCATGGATAATATGCCACATAGTATTGCTGCCTCTATCCGAGATCACCTGCCACAGCAAGATTTAACATATCAGCACGTTTTTAATATTCTGACCAAGTTTCCATTAGTTATCTTATAAGTATCGGCAATGATTCTAATATTTGAAAAATGAGAAAAGGATAAAAAAAAACTATAACAGAACAAAAAATGTCTGTTTGTGCCTCTCAACAGCTAAGAAGCCTTTCACCTAATGCCATAGGATCAACCTGTTGAGTATAGAATACAAACTAGAATGATATTTGCAGGTCGAAAACAAGTCGTCACTGGCAAGCCAATTACCCTCAGATTAAAAACCCTCTGCTAGTTGTTGATGTATTGGAAGAAGACTCGCAAAAGGAAAAAAAAAGACTATTATTGTGTTAGTCTTGCAATCATTCATTTATTTACACAACAATGCATATAGTTAGTTGTCCCATGCAAACAACATTGCGTACTGTGTTATCTTTAATTGTGGGTTTTTCATTGTGGTCGATATATTCGGACTAGGGGTGTAATGAAAACATGAGAAGATAGATGAGGTGACAGGCAGAGAATCTGATAACATAAGCTTCTAATCAAGTGGGTCTTTTGCTAGTGATCTTATCGCTAAAACAAAAGTAAGTCTACTTTCTCATTGCCTTAAAATCAGCTACACTAATGCTTTCTGCTCTGACAACACGTTAACTTAGCATTCTACACGTATTTAAAGGCTCTTGTAGTTCTTGATGCGGTCAAAGAAAGACAAGCCAGCAATTTAGTGAGAGACATGAACCTCACGCAACTCCCTCATAGCCATAAATGAGATTTCAATTCACACGTCTCCCTCTGCCATATAATTATTTTCCTTGCATCGCAAAAATCCTGTTGTTATCCGTAATGGAGGGGCGCATTAACTTGCTTGACAGAATTCCTAAAATAACGGTCACATGGAAGAAGCTTTTAAGCAATGGCTAGTCACAAAAGGCAGCGACCAGAAGTATTTTCTCGTGGGTATCTCTCATAAAGTTTAATTTTAATGCCCGAGCTTATTTTCTATTTATCCGCAGATCAGATATAAATATTTGGCATCTTTAAACTAGTCCATACCTGTTTGCTTGTGATCCTGTGGCTGTCTAGACTTTGAGCAGCACCTCCAAATCGACCAAACTAGTATCAAAAGAGAGGTGATGATTTATAAGAATTTCCCTGCCTGGCATGCAAATGTCTTATTGTACTTGATACAGATTTTAAAACTATTTTGAACTAAAATCTCGGATGTTTATGTCAGATGCCAAAGAATAGTTCAAATCAATAAAAACATACAAGAAACTTTAAATCAATAGTTCAAATCAATAAGAACATAAAAGAAACTTTAAATCTCGAGACACAAATGCTTGATAATAAATTAATTGTGAGTTCCAAATCAACTTCGAAGGTCAGAAAACTCCAGCCGAGCAGAAATAGGACTTTGGTCAGGAAATTTCAAGCAAATGCCAGTGGCAGGCGTAAAGCTGAATTCTGCAATCAAATAATTCTTTTCGTTGAAAGTCACATCATATATATTAAATGAGATATTGGAATCCAGTTAATATTAACCTATAGCCTGGTCATTCGTTCAGCACATAATATCATAAATGCAGCATGGATTTCAAAGATTTTTTTGGCATTATACGTGTTTGCAAAATATAAGCAGTATGGAGTATCACTAAACAGCCGTAGCGCCTAAAGTTAGAAGCATCTATGAACAGCAATAAAGACTGTAAGCTCAATCACAATCAATATAAATGGCAAATATTAATGTTGAAGGCCCTCCTTCTAGCGCCAAGATGAAGTACCCTAAATCTGCATGTAAGACCACTTCAAATATTCATTAGAAATGTTAGTCTAAACACACAAATCTGCAAATACCTCCATGAAATAGAATATCTATGCTAAAGAAATGCCACAAGTAACAAAAACGGCATCAAGAAGACATTTTAAAAGCAAGATAAACACTTATTCCATGTTGGATTGGTGTCACATGTGCTAGTGACCCTTTCCCAATCCTTGATAAAAAGCTCAAGATGATGAAATGCTATGAAGATGGTGGAATGATGATGAACAAGATCAAATCTCAAATGAAGAGAGTAACCTTGCATGAAATTGTGAAGGATTTGCTCAAAGATGAAGCACTTATTTAAAGATTTTCAAAATACCAAGTGTTGAAGAGGGACTAATGTGGGATCAAAAACAAGCCAATGAGTTGAGGACACTTGTCATCATGTGATTAGTTGATGTATGTGCAAGATTTGGGAAGAGTGCCCAAGAGGGGAAAATTTTGAATTCAAATTTGCCATAAATTTTGAGAGGGGGACAAGAAAGAAGAGCAATAAATGCCCTGTTTGACTTGTCATGTTGAGGGAAAATGAGGTTTTAATAAATCAATAAAATTGATTTATTGTGCAAGTGGCTAGGTCTAGATAATGCAAGTGGGATGTGATTAGCATTAGATTAGGATTAGATGATGATTATGCTGATTTAATGCTGATTAGGTGAGTTGACATTTTGGACTTAAATTTCTGATTTATTTAAATCAGAAAAGGATGAAATATGATTTAGGATTTAATTTAAATGGCTTTTTGATTTATTTAATTAAATGGATAATGCAGGATGAAGGTTGAATAATAAGGTTTATTTGATAAATGAATGGATGAAAAATGCACTTGATTAATTGATGAATGGTCCTAATGCAATGTCTAGTTCGGTTAATGAATGATCCTGATCAAATGCAGAAGGTTAATTTTGCATGTCTACACCTTTAAACAAAACAAAAGTACATAACCACATTAAATATAATGTAAATAATAAAAATATGCCAACAGTTTTTATTTAAATACTAAAGACACAGTGACGTAAATATATTTCAACAGAACTTACTTGTCATACTAAGACGAAAACGCACCAAGACAAGAAAACAAGAAACCACCCCCGATCCACGGTACTCGGGGATAATAATCCACTCAAAAACAAACAAACGAACATTTTTTCGCTCAGATCGGCAGCGCCACTGCAACACTAAAACTCACATGTCGGTGATGGCGGTGGCGGCGTAGGAAGAATTACAGAGATTGGCGGAAAAGGAGAGCTGACGTGGTGGCTGGAGCCACGTATTAACTTTGAACTTCTTCTTGTTGCACGAAATATCGATGCCAGTGGAGGTGACCTCCACATAATCACAGAACCACCCGGCAAATAGGCCCGTCCCGTCGGAGAGAAGATCCAGGCTGCATATCCGGCCACTGAGGCAAGGACCCCGCCCGCTGAAAATGTCCAGATTTCCCATCTCGAAGTAGTCGTAGTTCTGCCCCATGAGACCGCCCCATGCGACCAAGTTGTTTATCGAAAACTTGTTGCCCTTCGCGTCGCGCAATCAAAATGAACAAAAATCTTTGAGATATCCACAAATTAAAATTACAGAAACCTTAAAATCCTAGAGAGAATGTATGAAAAATAGAACTGCTACAAAGCATAACTATATTAGCAGTTTGAAAAATACGAAAAATAATGAGAAAACATGGAGGTTGGACTTGCTACGTTATAATTATCGGATCCCTGTGTTACATTAACATTATCGGATCCCTGTGCTACACTATAATTATAAGATCCGTGTGCTCCAATGGCGATCACTGCCAGAAACAATGCAGAGTGCAAAGCTGTGGCTTTGGAGGCCATTGTGATGATCATTACTATGCGAACAAAACATGCTCAAGGGTGGATTTTATAGGGGCTCATATCGGCCAAGCCGGGGTTAGAATTCACAAGAGTAGAGTTTTCTCATTGGTGAAGGCTATGATAAGATTGCACGTTCAGCTGAGTGGTGGTGATGACGCCTGACAACGTTATAATTCACCAGAAACCTTTTGGAAACATGGTTCATGTGTAATCTGGAGTATAATCAATACTCTTACACTGTACAAGAAACGCGTTCCGCATGGTTTACAGTAGCCTTGAGCAAATTGTAAGCTTTATCTCCACCCAGCTTAGTTCCATCAACATTTTAAGACTTAACGCCCACTTCCAGCACCACATTTCTAGCGGCTACATTTCTAACATCCAATGTCATAGCTTCATGTTTCAAACGTGATGAGCAAGAAACGTGTTCTGCATGGTACAGTTATTGAAGGAATTCCGGGATTTGTATAAATGCTCAGATTTTTGTTATACTGTGCAACATCACAGGCATTCTTGAGCACAATGTTCTGCGGGTTGATAGAATCTTGACTAACATACTTTATTGAAATTTACGAGTGATATTGCATGTAGAGGATCATTTTCTTGCTTTTTATGATGGTAAGAAATAGTTTTATTTAGTTCAAGTAATATTAATGGGTCTGAATTAATTTAGAATTATGTTGGAGGATTGAAATTGATGATTTTTGTCGATTTTACATTTTACTATCCTCAAAATCATGATTGTCTTATGTTCTGTGTAGACCCAAAAATCTTTATGGTTCAAACCTAAATGCGAGCAATTTGTCTCTAATTGTTGAGGATCTACCCCATCACGAATGAATTTAATCTATCAAAAGACCTCAAGACACAACATGATTTGATATCTTATATTTATGTAAGGATTATGATGTTTATGAAGATCATTTGCAAATATTGCAAATTGTTAGGGTCAATTTTTCCTATATAAAACTCTTGGATGAACCAAATTTACAAATTTGAGTGAATATACAAATACAAAATATGTAAACATGCATGTTTCCTATATGATTTAGTAAAACAAATTGAATGTTAATAATAAATGAAATAATATCTCTAGTTGTACTTATTAATTTCTTCACAAATGTGTGGATACATATAATTCGTTATACACAAATCTCCACGCCCTTATCAAATTTATTAAAATGAATGTAGAAAAGAATTAATTGTAGAAATATCATTGTAATATTGTGAGAGGATGGAGTGGAGGTCCAACTTGATTGGCTAAAACATCCTATTGTAGGAAAGAGGTCACGAGGTCTAGTCTACCCCCAAACCCATGGTATCAGAGGGCATGCCACGCTAGCATCACCGGTCACATGAAAAAAATTTACCAGATGCACTGCAGGGGGGCTACCTAATTCTTGAAGTCTAAAAAAAACATTGTAAAAGGATGGAAATTTCAAATGTTAAAATTTCCTATACCATCTTTGTATCATAATGTATTTAAGCATGTACTCTTACAATTCTTATTATTGTGTAATTATCTATTATAAATTATAAATATTACACATTTATAATATGAAATATATTTTGTAAAGGATATATACTTTACTATTTATATTACTAAAATTTAGTGTATACATCCAATTTAATGCTTTTTCTTTTCAAAAGTGTTACAAATTTCCTCTAAATAAACATTAAAAGTGGCCATATACCATCTTTGTTTCATAATGTATCTAAGCATGCACTCTTACAATTATTTCTATTGTGTAATTATCTATTATAAATTATAAATATTACATATTTATAATGTGAAATATTTTTTGTAAGAGATATATACTTTACTATTTATACTACTAAAATTTAGTGTATACACCTAATTTATATTTTGTAAAAATGTATACTTTACAATTTATACTACTAAAATTTAGTGTATACACCCAATTTAATGCTTTTTCTTTTCAAAAAAGTTTTCATTAATTTTTTTTTCTAAATATTAAAAATAATATAAAAAAATTACTTATTAAAATTTTAATAAATAATCTAAACTTTATAGTCTTAAGGTCGAAGATGGTTAAAGTTCATGGTTTTCATTTTGATTTAGTTTATGTAAATTATAATAATAATGTATAAATTTATTTAAGAAACAATTAATGTAAATATTAATTTTTAATTTGTGTGTGTATAGACCAATAAAATATAGTCTTGGAGATTTTTCGAGCTCTTATATTATATAAAAAGATTAAAGATTTTACTTTTATCAATAAATACTTTTTGACAAAAAATCCATTACAAATGAAATTAATTAGGTATTATCTCATATTTCTATGGCTTTTACCTATTCTATGATTATCACTATGAACTATATAATTATCATTAGTATATTTGAATTACATATCATCTTGAGCTATTAGGAATGACTGCATTAATCCAAGTAATACCATCAATTGTTTGAATCTCAAGCTTGTTTCAAGAAATTTTCTCCTTTGGATTCCTTTTATTACCTTCTCTCCTTCTTCTAAGTTAATTTCATTTCGATGATATGTCTCAATGGATCATTTAACACACCAAATGTTACTAATTAGTACCATCCCATTCATAGCATCCAACACCATACACTACAATTACAATGACTTCATTCAAACTTCCTAGGAACTAGCTCTTTGTTAACACTTCTATCATTTTCTTTACTAGTTCCTTAGCCTCACCAAGATCTCAAAGTATTACTATGAAATTTATCAATAAAATGTATATATTTATCCTATAATGTTAATCAATTTTCATGAATTCCTCCCATAGTATTATTGAATTGTATATAGGAGCAAAGAAATTCAATTTTTAAAGAATTTCTATTCTAATATGCCATCAAGAAAAACTACTTTTATTTCTCCATGCACTAAGTGCACTAGTGTTTCCATTGGTATTATATTAATTTCCTTTCAAAATGTTATTTTCCTTAGAATAGTATAGGTATTTCATTCTATCATTATACTTACCATTAGTTGGCCTCATCTATAACCTTCTTTCAAGATATTTTCATAGTTGGGATGATCAAAACCTCTAAAATAAATATTTTTAGATGTTGCCACAAATGAAATTCCTCAATTCAATAAATTATAATTAATTTAATAAATTTTATAATAAGTTGAGAATAATATAATTTCATTTTAAGATCAATTTTAAGTTTTGGTCATAAATCAACTTTAGAGCTAATCACACTTTTTATTTAGTGTAGACATGCAAAATTTGCATCATGCATTCCTCATATTTAATTAAGTCATATTCGCCCATCAATTAAATAAATCAAGTTTATTTAATTAGTCTCCTAAATTTATCCATTTAAATTAAATAAATTCATCTTTATTTGATTTAACACTAACATCATCCTCTTTGATTAAATAAGTCAAATCTTTATTTAATTAAATCTAAAATCATTTTCTTCTCATTTTGATTTATTTTAATCCTAAAATCTAAGTCAAAGGTAAAAATCACCTAATCTCCTATTAAATTAATCAAATCCTGATTAATTTAATCCTAATCGCCTAAATCCTCTAGATTTTGCAACTTGCATCAATAAATCATTTCTTTGATTTAATAATTCCCTAATTACTTTCAAAGTGGCATCAAAAAGTGAATATTCCTTCAAGTTTGAAAATCCCTCCAAATGTCTTGTCCTCCAACATGGCATTAAATCCTCTTGCATTGACTCTTACATGTCCCCCACTTGGTATTTAAGACTCTTTCTTCTCCCTCCAACAAGCCATCTTTTGAATTTCAAACCTCCCCCTCTTTGGCACATTGATAAAAATGTGTGCAACCTTCATCCTCTCACATCTTGACACTTGTGGCATCTTATCATTGGCTCATGTTTTGTCCCACATCCTCCATGTTTTGCATTCTTCCATCCTTCTTGGTTATAAATAGAGGCCTCCTCTATTGTATTAATCATCCACAACTCCACAACTTGATACACAATCTTAAGCATTTGAATCTTGTTCATCATATCATCTAGGAGCTTATCAAGGATTGGGAAAGGGCTTCTTTCCACATCAAAGAAGCACCAATCCACTATGAGATAGGGTTTTGATCATGTTTTTATGTGCTTGCATTTAGTTGTTTTCGTCCTATTTAGTTTGCATATTTTAGCATGGTTAAGTATTTCATAGGAATCTTAGGTTTTCTTATTTTGAATTGACTAAGCTAATTGTGGTCTTTGTTTGAAGTAATGCAAATTTAGGGTTTAGATTTAGTTATATTGATTCAAAATTAGAAATTATATATTCTTCTTCATTAATTTCTATAAATATATGGTGAATAGTATATCAATCTAATAAATCTAAGAGTGGCCAAACTTGCCACAGGAAGTAATTAATTTTCTAATTTTGTGACTTTTCCCCCTTTTTTTAGCATTCACTTTCTAATTTTTTCTAATCATAAAACCTAAAAAATTATAATCATGAAGTGAGGACTTATACCTCTACTTGGGTGATCCCACAATAGTGGTTTACAATTTTGGGCCAAACTAGACACTAAAATTATTATTTTTAACTAAATCTTCACATTCAGGCACCTATAGCGGCTAAACCATGAGGAATTTGAAGATGATGAAAACTAGTCTCCTCAAATTTTTTCTGTAGATTCTAAAAATATTTTTTTCAAAATTTTTGGAATTATATTGCACTTCTTTTTCCATCTCCCACGAAAACAGGCTTTGTTCAAAAAACATTTTAAAAAAGTGACGCACACCGTATAATGCATAACTTTTTTTTCATGAAGGATAAAAATCTAATTCTTTCGAATTTATATTTGTAACTCTGATATCTAGTGCTTCCACTTGGTTAGATAGTTTTTTATAAAATATTTTTTCTTTAATCAAGTTTCGAAGTCAAACCAATTACAATTCAGACATAGTGCGGCCATATAACGCGTAACCTTTTTTGTATATATCAAAATTCAATTTTATTTTATTTTTGGATCAAGGACTTTAATATCTGGTGCACTCATATTTTTTATTTTATTTTTTTGATAATTTGCTACTTTTCCACATGTGTAGAACAGAGACCTTCATTTTCGATGAAAAACCTATGTTTAATAAAACTAAAAAAATACATAATGAAACCAAAACATTTTAAAATTATATTCGTTGGATAGCTCATTCCGAGGACTACCTGATTCTAGTTGGGTTTCTGAAGAATCCTCCATTTTCATCTTCAAACCAACCTTCAAAGCGTAAAAAATTAGGTTTTGTTTGTGTCTGAGGGGGAGAATCAAGGTTTTGGGGGGTTCGAACGAACCCATAAGGGTTTGAGTGAACCCCCTAGGGTTCGGTCGAACTAGGGTTCAGTCGAACCCTGGTTCGACTGAACCACCCTAGTTACATGTATTTTGATTGCTTTTTAGGTAGAAAAAACATTGAATGGGTTCGCTCGAACCCTAGTTCGATTGAACCCATTTTTGGTTCGTGCGAACCTTCAAGTTTGTATGAACCCCCAAAATCAAAAAATTTACCATGGTGTCATTTTTGCTCAATTTTCCTTCCTCCATCAAATTGTAAATGACTATTGTGGCTTCACCCACTTCATTTTTTATTTTTTCTTCTATTATTCTAAAATATTATCTAATCATTTTTCCTTCTTCATTTATTATAATACATCTAGCTCTATAAGCTCTTGGATTACCCTTGGATTCTCAATCAAAATTAATCTTATATCAAACTTTGTGGGGGAAAGGTTTACATTGTATTTATTTTCTTAATTTTAAGGAATCAACCCCTTCATTGTACTTATTTTGATAATTTCAAATAATTAAACCCTCCACCCCCATTGATAGAGGATTTTTAAGACCTTTCCAATTTCTTACAATTTCATTATCCAAAAACTAAAGTGTGGAATAAAAAATTGTCACCCTTGACAATTTCAAACTAGTTTTATCTCCCCCCTATGTGCTTGGACCTATTATACATTAAATGGACCATTTTTATAAAAAAATATTAGACAATCAGACATGGGAAATCAAACTATGCCTCAAATTCCCCCATGAAGGTATATAAGTAGCCATTTTAGCTAATCATCATCCCTTATAATATTATAATATTTCATAGGGATGTTATAAGAAATCCAAATGTTTCCAAATTATTAATTATTCACAAATCCCAAAGCCAATAAATCACTATCTTATCTAGATCATAGTGATATTCCACCCACATCCACCAATCCACTTCACAAGACCAACATCGAGATCATTAATAAATATTGTGGGGAATACAAGATATAATATGCCTTTCATGTGAGAAATATCCCTCCTAAATAATCTCACAAATGAACTAATATTAACTGAGGAAAAGAAAGAAAATATTTTAATATCCAGGTCCACTACCTTCATTCAATGTGGTTTTCATATGATAGATAAAAAAAATGCTCAAATAGCTCTTGTCTCCAAAATCATGAATAGTTTGCATTTTGTTTCAAGAATAATGAATATCTTGTAGCTTTTCAAATATGAAAGGATATGAAATACGAAGGAGATGGTCTCAAAATTCATGAACAAGGGATCCTTGATGTCATATATATGTAGTAAAATATCATAATTTGGGGTTTGGTAAATATTCATTTTGATGCATTGATAGAAAAGGAACTCAACCTACCTCTCACACCTCTATAATTGCTAGAAATATCCATAGTACTGGTTGAGGAATCCCTATAAATCAACCTTGGCATGGAGGAAAATTAGGAAATTATCTACATATTTTTTTAATCCTAAGGAAAAATGGTTTGCTTCTACTTACTTAAGGAATCCATACATATATTTTATTTTCCATATGTTAATATGATTGGGTTAGGCCTATCACTAGTGGTTCATAGTATTATGGTGCATGTCAATGATAGGTTAGTAAAGAAAAAATTAAGAAAAACACATCCAAAAATAGTCCTCAGGGTGAAAGAAGAGTTGTATAAGATTCTAGAGGTTAGTTTCATTCAGCCAGTTTACTATTCAATATGGATATAAAACATTCTTTATGAGAAAGACACAAAATTATTGGTTTATGCATCAATGTACATGATATTAACACTTAGCATGCCTAACTTAGGATGAATTTCATTTCCTAATATTGAAATTATATTCAATTTTACCATTGGATATAAAATGTTGTCACTCATGGATGGTTTTCATGGCTATAATAAAATGTAGATCATGGTTAGGGAGAAATACAAAATAAATTTCACAAGTCCTTGGGGAAATTTATTCTATCATGTTATGCACATTTTTTGGTTTAAATAATACTATAAAAATATTTCAATAAGAAAAGCCAATTGATATAATATTCCATGATATGATTCAAGACATTATCATATACTATGTGGATGATTTTTTAGGCAAGTTAAAATTAGAGAAAAACCTTTAACAATCTTGCATTGTATCTTTTGGAGGCTAAGAGAATATAATATCATGGAATTTATTAGGATTCATCATCTATAGAAGAGGTACAAGCATATATCACATCAAATTGAAGACCATGTAATATAAATTATTCCTCAAAATTCTACACTTCATATTTTGTATGGAAATTTTTAATTTATAAGTAGATTCATCACATAATTTGCAATAAAATGCTAATCATTCTCATGCCTTTTAAAGTATAATATGTATTATTAGTGTGATAATCATGCTAAAAATATTTTGACCAACTTAAGGAATAAGTTGCAAATCCAACCATTCTCATGGTGCATCTACAAAATAGACCTCTATTTTTTATTAAAATAAGTAGGGAAGGGTCTTGAACTTTTACAAAACAGAAGCAACAAAAATAGAGCTTGAACCCAACAACTACTCCCTTAAGGGCTTGACAAGCAAAATGGAGTCCATCTTAGGAGAACATTTCTTCCTACATAAATACAACTATCCAAGAAGAGTCATCAACCAAAACTAAATTCTTTGGACAAGAAGGAAGGGAGGCCCCCTCATAGAGATGAACTAAAGGAGTAATACCATTAAAAGAACAAGATGGATGAGAAGAAACAACCTTGTCTAGAACTAGAGCATCAAGAGTATCAAGAGAAATAAAATTTTGAGTAGTAAGATTATTAATCATCTAAGCAAGGGAAGGAGGACACACAAAAGGTTGGTGAAGATCCAAATCCTCACTAATAGCAAAAAATTATTTAGGGTACACAATAAGATAGATAGGAAGAACATGTTTTGACCAAGTTGAAGAAGATACCTTACGAGAACCACGAGGGTAGTCAGAAGCCAAGTGCCAAATATAAAAATAGCACCTTCTACAAAAAGGGATCCCCTTATAGTCCATAATTTCAACCAAGACCAATTATTAACCTATAGCACGACCTCTCTAGGTAATATTTTTGGTAAATAAACCTCCACTAAAATCTGTGCATAAGAGGTGTGGATAAAATTTATAAAGTGCAAGATCCACTTTCAATAACCTACCAAAAGTGATGAGGCCAATTATTAGCTAGTTTCATGATGTTTAGTACATACTTTTAGAAATTTCCAAATACTAATTTCATACATATTCCTAAACTTTACTCTCTTTTTATGATCATCATGCAACTTGAACCTACTTTTAGTATATAGAAAAATGATTATGGTATGTTAGTAATTACATGGTTAAAATGTGTGAATATGTATGGGATGTAGTGTATGTCTATGTTTAAATTATGGTTATCAGTATTGTGTATATGTTTCAACGAACTAACTTTGTATCCAAGAATCCAAAACAAGAATATTGTAGCTTGCAACAACTAAGGAGTGTATCCCACAGCCAAAGGAATTTTAGACATCGATGTAGGCAAAGTTCTAGAATAAGAAGAATCTAGCAGTTACAGAATTGGAGGCATTTATTTATCAAGAAGATTGTGAGTCACCATGTCATTTTAATAAGACTACTGAAGGAGAAGAAACTTGCTATGATTGGGAATCCAATGTGACTGTTTCCATAGTCCACATTTCAATTTTACCATTGCACCAGAGTTGTAGTCCTAATCAACTTCTACCATTTTAGTTATGTTTTCAGTTATGTTTTAGAATTTTTCACACTCTATTTTATAAGAGAGTGGTGTGTTGCATTTATATTTCTATTTTGAATCTTTGTTTCTATAAGACTCCCCTGCACCTATGTATATATGGTTTGGTGGTTGAGGAGAATAAGAATCATAGTAAATATAGCATATAGGTATGTTTAGATAGTTTTCTTCTATTACATAGACAATACTCGTTTCCATTTATGTTTTTATGAATAAGATATCCCTAAAGATTCTTAAATTGGATTGTGAAATCTTAAGTTACGCAATGAATAGGTTTTTAGTTATTGTTATGGTTAATTGATTTGAGAAGCTAGATTGAGTTTATCATGTGGAGACAGTCACTTGAGCAATGGTCACTCAAGGTAACTATTCCCCACTTTAATTTTTACATATTTATTTTTGTTGTTATAATAGTTACCTTCATTAAATTGCATTTGTCTTAATCAGATTGTTTCATGTGGTAAATGTGAATGAAATCATGAATAAGATCTTGTCTTATATTTCATACTTTGTTTGTCTCAATGCATTATCCTCTAGAGTGATTCAAATTTAGCATCATAAGTTAGTTACAGATTTTATTTTTGATAGTGAACTAGTCACACCCTTTAGAGCTGTAAGTACCCATAGCAATAGTTCTAGATTCAATTATTTTCACTATTAAGCAATTTATGTTTTTTCCACATGTGTAAACACCTATACTAGGATGATATAGGTAGTTTAGAGTCTCTGAATGCACATACAGTGCTAGCATCATCACAAGATTACATTAGCCTTAATTGATAATTAAATGGAGTCTTTACACTTGGGTTTAGTGGATTTTTCAATTAGGTACCCCCTTTGAATTGTGTGAACATCACCAAGTTTATTGAACATTAGTATGGGCCTTGCATTTTTGGCATTGTTTCCAAGGATGGTGCTATATTCAAAGATTCATATATGTTATTTCAAGCTTTCTTAGTTTAAGTATTTTGTTTACAACATTAAGAAAATTAGGTTTTATTCCATCAATACCAAAATGTTTTACTAACATTATGTAGGAGTTGTTGATATAGAAATTCACACTTATTGTATGTGGAGGCAACAAGATTCTTTGGGAAGATTTCTCCTATCACACAAAGCTAAAGAAGATATTGATGATCATAGTGATTAGAGCGAGGGTATTCTTGAAGAAATTTCCTTTCACTACCATCCACTACAAATACAGAGGAGACCTTCCAAACCATCGCTGATGTAGTGGTGGAGGACCCACTAGAACATGTAACTTTTGAGTTCCCTATTGCCAACTAGGACAGGGCAACTACATTGAAGAATATACTTCCTTCAATTTTTTAGTCTTTTATGGTTTAGTTGCTAAGGATCCAAATACCTTCTTGTTTGAGTTTGATGTCTTGTGTGGAAGTTATGATTACACAACAAATGCACACAGGCTCAAACTATTCCCAACAACCTTGAAGGATGTTGCCTTAAGATGGTTTATGGGTTTGGTAAGAGATGTTGTTCAAGATTGGGACACTATGAAGACAAATTTCTTGGAGAAATAATAGGATAGATGTAGAGGAATTGACAAAAAAAGAGATGACATTTTCAAGATGTCTCAAAAAGAAGATGAACCATTAGAAGACTATGTAGAAAGGTTCTAGTTCTACTTAAAGAAGAATCTGCAAAACAAGCTCTTAGAAGAATCTCTAAAGTTAGTATTTTTAAGAGGGGTCAATGATGATTGCATGGGTGCCCTTAACCTTATTGGTTCAAGAGATGTATCACAATTTCATTTTGAAGAAATATGCAAGGTTTGTAGGAACTATTCAAGGACCTTTACTAAAAGTACTAGAGGGGATCGAACATCTTATAGATAGCAAGAAATCTAATGGACTCTCTAGAGTGGAACTAAGTAACCTATTTTCAAACATGAAAGAAGACATCATAAGCCATTTGGATACCTAGTTTGGAACTCTACATGTGAAGAAAAAGAAAGAAGAGGTAGAGGCAATCCTTACTGAATACTACCCTAACTATAGATAGAGAAAAGCTAATTGCAAGTGAAAAAGAGTACCAAGTATTTCAAAGGACAGAATAGGGAAACCAAAATTTCAATCATTGGAGGGTTAAAATGGACAATTGTTCTACATTGCACAAAGGGGTCCATGGAAACCAGACAAGGTATGCCTCAAGATCCTTTGAATTTCAATACACCATTTCTAATTAGCAATAAAAATCTCTAGTTGGAACCCTTAGCCTTGGGAAAACACACAAAACCAATGGCTAAATGTTTGACCAAACTGTAACCAATAGCAACAAACATGTGGCCACAAAAAAAAATTCAAGGAACTAACTACAAGCCCCAATGGCCACTACAGCAAAACCAATGGAAACCTCAATGGAAGAAAGGCCAACAACGGAAAAACCAAAATTTGAATTACCAGTAGCCACAATAACAAGCCACCATACCCAATCCAATGAATACATCATCCCAGCCACTAAGGGCACCTCAATTTCCATCCCAACCTACACCTAACCCAAATAGCAAGCATGTTCAACAGGTCTATACTAACGAGGCTATATTCAATACCCTACTTGTGGGGTAGAGGTGAGTGATGTCCACCTTAGATCAAAGAAAATATTGGTTGGGCCTTCATCCCCTCCAATCACTGAGTTTGTAGATGAGGAACCCTCAGCAGAGACCTTGGACAACCCACCTTTGGAGCCTAAATCAAATCAATTCAACCAAAATAATTCCAATCTAGAGCTTCCATTCCTTGAATGGTTAGTTGTTCAAAAACATCATAACCAAACTGAAACTAACCTATTAGGACAACTTCAAGATGTGTGTATAAAGATACCCCTCATCCAAGTCATCAAGGATGTATTCCCATTTACACAAAAATAGTGAGAGACCTTTGTATTAAAAGTATAGGGAGAAAAAGAAAAGACCCTCAGACTGTCCATATCTTAGGGAATCTTGCTAACATTATGTTAGGAAATATAACTATCCCTAAGTATATAGATCTTGTAAATCTAGTGATAAATGTTAAGAAAAATGGTACCCTCATCAAAAACACCTTGATTGACTTGGGGGTAACCATTAATGTGATGACTAAGGACACAATACAGCTATAGTAGTTAATAAACCTTAGACCTACACCAATTATTATATAGTTCCAGTAGCTAGGTCAATAGTGAAAATTGAGGGCATCATTCAGGACTGGATCATAGTGTTGAATTCATGGGAGTACGCTACAGATTTCATAGTACTATAGCCAAAGGCTAACCTTGCAGGCTATCCCCTTATTCTAGGAATACCATAGCAACAGTTGATGCATTTATAGGTTGTAGGTTTAGAAACATGATTACATCAAATGAAACTATGATCGAGAATTTGGTCCTTTATCCACCAGCACAACCTCATGCAAATTTAGACCAAACCATTTGTCCTACCTTAGATGAAGACCAACATTCCCTATATAATCTCATGACTATTGAATGCAACCCTTTGTTGAGAAACCAAGGTGGGGATGATTTAATAGCACACATTATATAGAATAACTATGGTAGGAACTCACAGCAACAAGACTATATATCATGTATGCTGGATCCTCTATAGAATATTATACCTGTTAATTCATCAGAGTCAATATCCTAAATTTTCCATTATCTATTGCCACAACAATGTGTCCCAAACATAGTGGTTCTTGACCTTTCATTTGTACAATCAACATCTAAGACTTTAGAAATCATGCCATGTAAAATGCTAATGTTAGCATTGAATTAACTACTGAACAACAGACTTCCCTAACCATCGTGTTGAAGGAACCCACAAAAACCTTTGCATGGGATTACCATGGTTTGAAGGGGATTGATCCAAAAATATGCATGCATAGGATATACATTAATGAATGTTTTAATCCAATCAAACAACCCTAGAGGAGAGTGAAGCCTGTACTAAGAGATATAGTCAAAATTGAATTACAAAAATTAATTAATGGCGGTTTCATTTACCCTATTTTTGACAACCAATGGGTGTCACCTCTAGTTATTTTCCTAAAGAAAGGATGGAAATAGAGAATGTGTGTGGATTATAGAGAATTAAATTTAGCCACTAGAAAATACCACTTTCCACTGTCTTTTGTTGATCAAGTGCTTCACTCCGTAGCAGGTAAAAAGCACTTCTCCTTTCTAGATGGATTCAATGTTTACAACTAGATTAGAATAGTTCCAGAGAACCAAGATAAAACCACATTCACATTCCCTTGGGGTTCATATGCCTATTTTTTTCTTCCCTTAGGACTATGTAATGCTCCAACCACTTTCCAAAGGGCAATGCTAAGTATTTTCTCAAATTTTGCACATGACTCCATAGAAACATACATGGATGATTTCACAACCTATGGAGAAACATGTGATGAAGCACTTAATATAACCTAGGGAAGTTCTTAAAGAGGTTTCAAGAACACAATCTGTCTCTAAGTCATGATAAATTTTTCATGATGATCACCCAAAGGACTATGCTAGGACATTTTGTATCAAGTGAAGGGATTAAAGTGGATCTAAACAAGATTGAAATAATCTCCACACTCTCTATGCCACAACAACAAAGAGATGTTAGGATTTTTCTAGGAAATGTTGGCTATTATAAAATATTTATTCAAGACTTTAGAAAAAGTGCAACAACTTTGTTTTTTTACTCACAAAGGATATAGAATTTGAATGGACCATAGAATTCCAATATTCATTTGAAGCACTGAAGACAACATTGACCAAAGCACCTGTCTTGAGAGGGCCATTTAACTAAAATTTTCCTTTCCACATACATACAAATGCTTCTGAATTTTCTATAGGATCAGTACTTGGACAGAAGGAAGGTACTAAGGAGTATGTCATATACTAAATTAGCAAGAACTTACAAGGGTTAGAACTCAAATACACAGTCATGAAAAAAAGAGATATTGGCAATTGATTATGCAATCAAAGATTTTAGGCATTACATCATAGGGTATCTAGTCTTTATCCACACTGATCACACTACACTAACGTACTTAATGAGAAAACCTGTGGTTGGTGGAAGACTTGTCAAATGGTCATTATTATTGTAGGAATTTGACATCACCATAGTGGATAAGTCTAGGAAGGAAAATGTGGTGGCATATTTTTATCTAGATTACCAACTCAATGAGTAGAAGGTGTTGATGATTCTTTTCCAAATGAGCACTTATTTTCTCTAACTTTACATACACCTTGATTTGTTGATATTTCCAATCATCTAGTAGCAAGAAATATACCACCTCATTTCTCCCCTAGAGAAAAGATACAATTGGTGCTTAAAATTTTTCCCTATTCTTGTGTAGTTGGTTATTTATTTTACACAAGTCTAAATAATATTATGAGAAGATACATAAGAGAGGATGAGATCTATGATATCCGCAAAGCTTGATATGATGAACCCTATGGGGGAAACTTTGTAGAAAAGAGGAAAGCACTCAAGATTCTCACCACTGGCTATTACTAGCCAAATCTTCATAAGGATTCAATGAAATATGCAACAAGTTGTGACAAGTGTCAACTAATGGGAAGGCTAACTAAAATAGATGAGATTCCTTTGCAACCTCAATTGGCACTAGAACCATTTGATAAATGGGGGCTAGACTTCATTGGTCTAATATCACCAGCATCCAATAACAAGGAGTATATATTAGTATGCACAAATTATCTAACAAAGTGGGTTGAAGTTAAAGCATTAAAATTTTCTAAGGATAGAAATGTAGCCTAAATTCTTGCATGAAGACATATTTACAAGTTATGGAGTGCCAAGAGAAATTGTGATAGATCAGGATCCCTAATTCACATTAGAGCTAATTACCAAATTGGTCCAGGAATATGAGATAAGGTATAGGAAATCAACACCCTATTACCCTGAAGCCAATGGGCAAGTGGAAGTAACAAATAGGGAGATTGAAAATACATGACCAAAATAGAGAAGATTCATAGGAATTGTTAGGCAAATAGGTTTCCTGAGGCAATATGGGCCTATAGGACAACATGGAAGACTACAACATGATTTACACCATATGAGTTGGTGTATTGAAAGACAGTAGTACTGCCCATTGAATTTGAATACAAAACACTCATGACAATAGTTACATTGGATATGGACTTGACAACAGCACAAAAAGAAAGATTACATAATCTGTATGGATTAGATGAGATAAGGATGGAGGCTATGAATCACATTGAGATTGTTTAGAAACAAAGAGTCAAATGGCATGATTAATTTATCAAAATAGAAGAGTTTAGTGTGGGAGATTGAGCTTTTCTATATGACTCAAGGTATAAAGATTATAAAGGAAAGCTACAAACAAGGTGGTTAGGACCATATGAAATACAAGTTTTTTTCTAAATGGAGCAGTCAAATTACAAACAATTGATGCAATCAGACTTTTTCTATTGGTTAATGGATATAGACTAAAAATTTGCAAAAATCCAATACATAAGGATGACTTCCTTCTTCCATTAATGCAACAATATGTACCAGATAGTGTTTTTGATAAAGATATTGTACCACATAGTGATCATGATAAAGATATTGAACCGAGTAGTAATCCTGATATAGATATTTTAACAAACAATAAAGATTTAATAGTAGATACTACAAGTTCTTCAGTTGACTCAGCTGGTGAGCTACATAACTCGCCTACTAGGGTCAACTAGGTATAATTTTCTATCACTCTTCACATGCACACATTGCATGGGTGAAACAATCAACAATCCTTTTTAAGTACACTCCATGATGCAGTAGGGACTTGTAGCTTCATCAATAACAAGGAAACCAAAATTTAGAGGAACTTGTTGAAGGTACCTGAAGCACTTTCTTATCATAAATTTCCAATTTATCTACCAACTTAATTGCATGACATACACACACACTTCATTTTTTCTATACATATAGCTATATAGCTATCATTTCATTACATATAGCCTACCCCATCATATTCCACATAGCATTCCTCAATTTCCATGCATTCAAGAGATCAATTCATATCCCATAAGTCATATATTCCATAGCCTTTCCATTAACATGCATCAAGTTGCCATTTCATATATCACCAATTGCAATTAATCAATAGTCAAATCATAATCACATTGTGGACACTCCTAATCAACTTCACACAAGCTACATTCAGTTTGCTCCACTTTGGTAGGTACACATACTACTTTTCCATAATTAGCATAGATTGTCATTATTTTTTGACATGTTTACATTTTTAATTTTGCATGATTTGTATTCATTGTCATATTTCCACTACACGTAATAATACCCTCAACCTCTGAAAATACAATTAAGTGAGGTCATTTAACAACTTAAGTTGTGGGGAAGAGTACATTTTCTTGGTTTTAAAACATTTTCTTGTGTGATTATCAAGCCAAAATCAAGCCACCAAAAACCTTTCTACAATCCTTTGTCATTTGATTCATTTGCTTTCCCCCATTTCCAAGCCATAATTCAAACTATTTCAAGCTTAGAGGGAAAGAAGGAGTTGAATTTGAAGAACCTAGAGTATACAAATAGGAAGGATTAGTGTGGTTGAAGCTATAAGAAGAAAATTTGAGCATAAATAGAGTAGTTTACAATCATGGGTGGAGATATAGTTCGCAAGAACCATCTACACATCAATAGATATTGGAAGATAGGTTGGTTTTTCCTATTTTCAGATAATTAGAATTGTTAAATTATTTCTTAAAGTTGATAGAATACAGGGAGGATATGACACAGCAATTTGTATAAATACTTCAAAATGATGAATCCATTGTTCGAGGGTTAAAGGTTGATGCTTCAAAAGCTGAAATTGTAGAATTGTTTGGCTTTCCAAGAGATGAAGATGAATTCCCCGTCAGACAAAATGTTGTAGTTGCTAGAGATAAATTCAAGAAACATAGAGAGAACCTAGAATCAACATCCCAAGGTACTTAAAGGTTGTCATTGGTATTGGCTTTTGTTGTTGCATATATTATTAAATATCTTACATGTGATGGTAGGCAATCTCTTTTTATACACAATGCATTTCAAGCTTTTGAGCCACCTTCATCATAATAGGAGGGTTAATGTTCCCAATTTTCTTTATAACCTATTGAAACGAATGAGTTCTAAACATAAAAGAAAGAGAAACAATTCAACACTGTCACATTATTGTTTAGTTACCCTATTGGTAAAAATAAGTTTAAGGGTTCAGCATGCACATGTTTCATGGGAAAGCTTCTTAATTTGTAATCATATTAGTCACATTTTTGAAGAACCAATTGTCCCAAAAAAATTGGAATCACTTGTTGCATTAGTGAGGGAAATTCCCTCTAGTTCACCTATTTCTTCACCTACCCATGGCATAAGTGAACCAAAGGAGCAGAGTATACAAAATTCACCACCCGCAACCTTTGAGAAACCTAGAGCAGAGGATATCCAAGAAACCCTGACTTCTTCCAAAATACCAAGAACCAAAAAGAGGAAAGGTGGATCTTCCTCTTCACCCAAGAAAGTGCAAAAGAAGAAACCCACCCAACCAAGATGTTCATACAACTGCCTAAAAATGAAGGGTGTTATGAGGGGATCAATCAAGAAGTAGGAGAAAGAAAATATTGTGATATTAGAAATAGATTCAAAACAGAAGGAAAATGTTTCTGAGAATGTTCATACACCAATTAAACTAAAATGGTATATCTCAACCATCTCTAAATCTAAATTAGAGGATTTTTTTTGCTAATAAGACAAGGAAGAGAACCCCACAAAGCCCTAATAGTGAGGGTTGTGATTATACTGTAGGTGATGATGATCATTTTTTGGAGAAGGATGCAAATTTATTTATAGAAGAAAGGAATGTCAAGAAAAAGTTGTAGGATGCATTAGAAAAAATCAAACAATTAGAGGAATAGGTAAAGTCTTATGAATAGAGAGACAAAGAAAGAGACTTAAAAATTAAGGAGTTGGAGGAGAAGATTCACACATATGGGCATGGGTCTAAAATAGACTTACTTGCATAGATTTCCATAGTGAAAGTAGAAAATACAGAGATTGTAGTTGAAAGCAAAAGACCCCCTTTTACAAAAACTCTAACTTATCACAATACAATGTCTCTAAGGTATCAGTTATGGAAAACAACTTAAGAATTCTCCCAAAAAAGAGAAGAGTGGGAGAAGGAAAAGAAACAAATTATTTCAGACCATAACAGAGTATTGGAAAACAAGGAAGCTAAATTGAAAAAGATGACAATTAAAATTGAGGAGATAGTAGACAAGGCTACACAAATCATCAAGTACAACCCTCCTGCTAGAATTTATGCTTTGTTTTTACATGAGAAATTATTGAGTTTCCAATTCAATCAACTGATCGATAACTTTCCAATTGCCATGAGTAGAAAATTTGACTTTTTAAATATTTTTGTTGATGCTACACCTGATATGCAGGATCAGTTGTTTGAATTTTATTTGCATAACTATGTTATTCTAGACAATAGTAAAATGGAATCCATTAATATTTGTGGGTGATTTATAGACCAGTTCATTAGCTTTCTACTTCAAAAATGAGACACAAAGGGGTGAAATCATGCAGGATTATGTTGAAAGAGAGAAATCAATTAATCTCTAGGTTAGGAAAGAATCCAAGAACCCCCAGTGTAATAATAGAAGAATGGATAGAACTTTTGAGGTACAAGGGTGTAGGTAGGAAAATTATGAATTTAAGACTAGATGATTATGACAAGATGTAGAGACTAATTGTAGGTATTATCCATCATTCTTTTCATTTTGTGCAAGAAAGATGGGAAATTTTGACCCCTAAGTTATAGAAAAAGGAATCCAAATTTGTATACAACTTCATAGCCATGCTTGAAAGGACCCATAGGTACATGGATATTTCCATTTATACAAGGGACTTACATGGGTACCTATTACGTTCTCTCCACTTACACTTCTCTACCTAACTTGCCACATTGGATAGGAGAAAAGAATAAAGAACGAAAGGAAGCTAATAATGTCAGATGGGTAAGACTTTCATGCTATGGAGGTTTCTACTTGAAGCAACTGAAAGGAGTGGATATGATAATAGATCTCAAGGATATGACCTTGCAATATAACCTCCATTCTTCAAACTTATTTGCTCGAGGACATGCAAATGTCTAGTTGGGGGAATGATGAGGCCAATTATTAGCTATTTTCTTGTTGTTTAGTACATTCTTTTAGATATTTCCAAATACTCATTTCATACATATTCTTAAACTTTACTATCTTTTTATAATCATCATGCAACTTGAACCTTGGTTTTAGTATATGGAAATATGATTATGGTATGTTAGTAATTGCATGGTTAAAATGTGTGAATATGTATGGGATGCAGTGTATTTCTATGTTTAAATTATGGCTATTAGTATTTTGTATATGTTTTGGTGAACTAACTCTTTGCATCCAAGAATCCAAAGCAAGTAGACTATATCCTGCAACAACTAAGGAGTGCAACCCGCAGCCAAAGGAGTTTTAGACAATGATGCAAGGAAAGTTCTAGAATAAGAAGAATGCAATAGTTGTAGAATTGGAGGTGTCTATTTATCAAGATGATTGAGTCACCATTTCATTTAATAAGCCTATTGAAGGAAAAGAAACCTACTATGATTGGGAATCCAACGTGGTTGTTTCCACAGTCCACATTTCAGTTTTTCCATGGCAGCACAATTGCAGTCCTAATCAACTGCTTCTACCTTTTTAGTTATGTTTTCAATTATGTTTTAGACTTTGTCACACTTTATTTTATAGGAGAGTGGTGAGTTTCATTTAGATGTCTGTTTTGAGTCCTTTTTTCAATAATACTCCCCCACACCTATGTATATATGGTTTGATGGTCGAGGAGAATAACAAGCATAGCAAATTTAGAATACATATATGTTTATATAGTTTTCTTCTGTTACACAAATAATACTCTTGTTTTCAGTTATGGTTTTATGAATAAGATATCTATAAAGATTCTTATTAGATTGTGAAATCTTGAGTTATGTAATGAAGAGGTTTTTAGTTATTGTTATGGTTAATTGATTTGAGAAGCTAGATTTGAGATAGTCACTTGAGCAAGGGCCACTCAAGGTAATTGTTCCTCACTTTAATTTCTTTACTTTTATTTCTATTGTTACAATAGTTACCTTCATTATTGCATTTGTCATAACCAGATTCTTCATGTGGTAAATGTGAATGAAATCATGAATAAGATCTTGTCTTGTATTTCATGCTTTATTTAACTAGTAGAATTTAGCAAATAAATGACTACGTGACTAAAACTTTTAGTCACAACAACTAAAAATGACTAAATTCTACTTTTTTTTGCAACTCAGCTATAAATGAGTAAATAAATGACTAATTTGGTCGTTGACTAAAAAATTATTTAGTCACATGTAAATAAAAATGACTAAATAGTTAGTCATTTATTTAGAAAATCATTTAAGGAATCAAGAATCAATAGCCCACCAAAATACTCTAATAACCATACTCTAGAACTTTCATTAAAATCTTATTTTCAGGCGTAGCCTGCCAAAATGGAGTTTTCATTTTAATAAACATACTCTAAAACCTTCGTCGAAACCTTATTTTTAGGCGTACCTCACAAAAATGGAGAAGTTTTTTAGTAAAGAATGACAGAGAATGGTAAGGAGATGTGTGTGATAGGAGGCATAGGATTCATTGCTACTTATCTCATTCATGCTCTGCTCAACAAGGGTTACATTGTTCACACTAGTGTTTGTAATCCAAGTATTTAATTGACATATATTTGCATAATCTCAAATTCCTTCAGATGCTTTTGAAGTATCAATGTATCCTATATAGGGTTTAGAATGATTTCTTTTAATTTTAAAAAATAAATAAATGAAGTATCAATGATTAGATAATGTGGAGATCTCCTAAATATATCCCAGCTCACTGTCCTCTTTGGCACTATATTCATTACTCCAATTGTTAGGGTTTTGCATGTGGCGTCTTTAATATCTTCATGACAGTGGCTTTTAAATATATCTCAGTATTTGCTTTAATCTTTATCATGGTAACCCTTGAGTTCCATAATCCACCTTCAATCTCTTCTAAGAACGTTGTCTTAAGCTAGACTACATAGTATGCATATAAAGCAATTCATTCATACCTACCATTGTTCCAAACCACCACTCACTGCCTTGCTTAAAATGCTACCTCCATAAGCACAATAGCATGTTTTAAAATCATGATTTCCAGTGATTGACTATTAAGGTCACTACTTTCATCAAGATACAATGAGATTTTTGTCTTCAAACTCAAGGCATTATGCAAGAAAACATTGTGAATTGTTTGTTTTGTAGGGTTTGATTTTCTTGCACATTTATTGCTTTGCTAGCTGCCTTTAAGACTAGATATTTCACCCTCAGCTACAATCTCAAACAGCTCACTCACTGTCACTTGAATATTCCTTTCATGAGCATCCTTTTATAAAATCAAACTATGCCCTATACACTACCTACTTACTTACTACAGGGGATTCATTGTTTCATGGTATTATGGGTCTTAAGATCCTTCAACCTTATTGTCACTACTTCATAGTCCACAAGGTATTATTCACTATTCTCCCATCTTTGATGAGTCTCAAAACACTACTCAAACATGCAATCCACTACCTCCATTATACAATGGCTAAGAAGAAACATTGAACTTGTGATTACCACTATTACTTCATTTGGACAGTCATTCCCTTATTGCATTTTCCTTGTCTAACACTATCAATAGCATTTAAAAAAACCTTAAGGTTAGCAAGGGGGTAAGGAAACTCACTGTTAAATCTCCATTTTACTATGCAAGGTTTGAGCTTTATTATCTTGTCACTACTCAACCTCTTTTTGACTATCACACCTCAAGTGAGTGTCATTCTTCTTGCCATAGATTGCATTTACAAATCTCACTAAGCTACATAGTGTTCTTGTTATTGGATACAATCTTTAGATTGCAAGATTTTTTTATTGGCTACAATGTCTCAATCTTTCTAGTATTGCAACCTAACTAATCTGCTAGAGTTATGGTTTATGTTTCTACAGAGGCCTAGGGTTTGTACCCTAGTCATGCTCTTACCAATGCTTTTTTTGGTACTAAAAAACAACCTTAAATCTTGGGTCAAAAAATTAGCTATCTTAATAGGGCGTGGTATGATCTTGGATTGTATCCTAGAGTGTGTGGGAAGTTTGTGTTTGATCATTAAGGTATGTAAACTTGATCATAGAAATGTATCATATATAGCATGGGTCTTGCTTTAATACTTCCCATAATGGTTATTAGCATATCACATTATTATAGTTTGTGGTAACCCAAGATTGCATTCAGGTATGTTATAAACTTGGTATGTACTTTAAGTTGTACACTTTTAAGTAACATTCATAAGGTTTAGAAAATATTGATCACTCTTTAGAATAGCCCATTAAAAATGGGTTGTGTTTGAATGCACTACATAATTGATATAACACAACCACTCTACATATCAACCAAAGTTATAGGCTCTTTATTGCAGCAAGAGGTAATCGCTCTTGGATCATGCTATCATTACATTGTAACCTATTAAACTTGAGTCAACCTAAATGCACCCAATGATGATTGACACCTAATTGTGATGATATTGATTAATTTGCACATGAATTGTGCTCATATGAGTGCCTCCATTTCTATCACAACATAGCCACATTAAACTTGGGTCACACATGAATTCATCTTGTATTTGTTATAGCACAAATGTGTCACATGACCAATAGAGTTATGGATTGATGAGCTTAGTTTTTTGGTCAAATCTGGGTAGAGTTTATAGTCCATTTGTTGATAGTATCATGAACTTTACTAGCTAAGTGTTAATATTTGCATGATGTTTCCCTTAAAACGTTGACTTTGGGTTTAATTCCCTCTTTATGAAGTTTTAATGGTATTGACATATTATGTGGATTATCTGTTTCAATTTTGTACATGGTTGATGAATGTTCCTTAAGGTGATTATAGATGTGTAATTATTATGCGTACTAACATTGTTCTGTAGGATATCTTTTTTGGATGCTAAGTTGAGAAAGGAAATTGTCAGATGAACATGCAGTGAATCATTCAAAGGATTCAAGTGAGCACGGCAGCAGATTCCCCATGGTAGTCAAACGAAATTGCCTTGTATTAATCACATTGAGCAATCATGGGCGTTACTACAGCGTCGAGTCCACATTTGGACATGCATGTTTGACTAGATTCCCTGCAGACGTAACGGCTCTGCCACTCTTTCCTTACTTTCCCTAAATGGTGTCCTCTTAGTGGGAGTCGACTGCCCTATTTAGCTGGTAGAATAAATAAGGATTTGAATCTTAAGGATTCATAGTTCTTGATTTTTTTTGGAAAAAAATGACAATGATATTGTAAATTAAGCATTTACTACTTTTCAATATAGCTATGATGTTACTTTGTTTACATATTTTCTAATGAATGAGATGACAGTTTGAGTGTAAGCATCTAAGTTCATAGTAGTCTTAGTGGATACTCATCCAAGGGGGCCCACTTGGTGAGTAATCCTTTCCTTTCCTTAGAGTAATTAGTTTAATTAGCATGTTTTGTTCTGCACCTAGTTGAAAATCTGGCATTGATTGTTCCTGCAGCCACTAGAAGTCCATTCTGTGTCAGTTCCTACATCCAAAGTAGACAAAGTAGTTCTTATTTGTTGCTTAGATCTTTTATTCCTAATATGCATTTCAGTACTAGCATAGTTATTGATTAATGTTTAGCATTTACTTTCTACAATTTACTTCCAGTATTGTGTGCCTTAGCCATAGATTAGAAATGACTACTTAAGAATTCCTAGTGCACATAATGTGCTAGCCCATTTCAAGTTCACGTCCCTAGGTTGAAAAATTAAATCTACCTTCATGATGATTAAGATGGTCATTCAGGTTAGATGTCCAATCTCTGAATCATGGCTAGAAGGACCTAGTTATTGAAATCATTGTAGGAGGTTGACATTTTTGGCACCATTGTTGGGGATGGTGCCAAGCTAGGAATTCCTTTGAAGTCATTGGTAGTTTCAACACCTTTTCTTGAGTTGTTCTTAGAATACCCCTTGCTTAGATGCATAGTGATATGCTATTCTTTTTCCCATTCTTTGTGTGAGTGAGCTGATGTTGAGTCGATTAAGTTCTGAAACCATTAGATTGATAGCCTTTGCCCTAGAATCCATCAAGGAAACATGGGTGATTCCTTCTTGTCTGAACATGAACCCATCTGCCAAGATTATGATTATACCATTGATACTCCTGGACCTGAACTATCACCTACCACTTTAAAAGAAGTTGCAATAAGGTGGTTTGTGAGTCTAGGAAAAAATGCCTTGGGAACTTGGGAGGATATGAAGACAAAGTTCCTTGGAACATGCAAAGAATATTGTGGGGGAAGTAATACAAAAGAAGGAAATGCCTTTGGAATACAACAGAAAGAAGACGAGAGCTTGGAAGATTATGTTTCAAGATTTCTGAAATCTCCACATCATACACCCAATGAGGAATCACAAAAGCTACTTTTCTTAAAAGGAATCAATGAAAGTTGCACTAATGACCTAGACCTAATGGCAAGGATAGATATCACTCAAGTTTCTTAGGAAGGTATCAAGCAAATATGTCAGAATTATTCTAGAGAAGTTTCAAAAGGAGAGAGAATTTACCAATCTTTTGTGAGTAAGTCATCTACCAATGGAACTTTAAAGATAGAAATCACTAATCCATTGGCAGATTTCAAGCAGGATGTTATAGACAATCCAGCCACCCAGTTGGATACACTTCAGGCTAAGGACAAGCATGAGAAGAAGAAAGACTACAAATACAAGATGATAACTAACAACAATATTTCACTCAAATTCAAACCACTATGGACTAATGAAGATCAATTCTACCTTGTGGCCCAAAGGAAACCCTAGGTTCCACAACTAGGTATGTTACCAAACCCACTATCCTTTTTTGGACATAACCAAGAAATTAGTTGCATGCAGCCATCTTCTCAATCTAAATAGCCTACCATGACACCTCCACCTGCTAATACACTTTAGCTACCAGCTCAGCCCTCACCTTACCTAAATAACACACCATAGCCACAACCAAAATACCTTTCCAATTTAAACCTATGTGTTATGAGTATAAGTGATATTCACTTGTGTTTAGGAAGTACTATATTAACTCTTTCCACATCCCCCAACATTGAGCTATCTATGGAAGAGGAAGAGGGACCTCTAAATAATCTCATTCAGCCTACCATACCTAGAGATCCTAAACCAATTCTAGCCAAGAAAAATGCACAAGAGACACCATTTCCTCAAAGGTTGGAAATTGCCAAGCATAAGGAAGACAGGAAAGGCACAACTTTTGACATCACGGATCAGTTAGGCAATACATGTGTTCAAATACCCCTATTTCAGGATGTTCCAATCTATGGCACAGCTATCAAAGAAGCTTTTCTTGAGAAGCCAGATAGGAGAAAGAAATACTCATCTACAATTCCTGCAATGGGCCAGCCTACTACTACCATATCTAGAAAAGTAACTATTCCCAAATACAATGACCCAAATAGTCTTGAGATGGAAGTTGTTATCAATGAAGCCCAAGCAAAGAATGCTCTGAATGACTTAGGAGCAGTAATCACTAAGGACATCCTGCAACAACTAAATGTTGCAAACAAAAGACCTACCTATACTATCCTACAGCTTGCTATTGTAAATACTAATGATCTTATCATTCTTGGAATGGCAGATGTTCATATTGGGTGTTGGTCAGGGAATGTAACCATTTCTAGTGGTAGGAATACTACAAAATGTGTTTAGCCAACCCGTAATAAAGAGGTCTTGTATGGCTACAAGTTGGTGAAAAGGTTGAGGAAATTGACCTTGTAATGTAGTCCATGATGATAGCCAGAATCCTCTCATAGTTTCTAGACAAAGATGAAATGGCATCTTCTATTTCATTTAAAACACTTCTACCTGTTCTTCCTATAGCCACTCCTTTTGCAGAAGTTATTCCTATAGACATTGTCCCTATAGCAGCAGATTCACTAAAGTCTCATCAGCATAAAGATGATATGAAGGCACTAGGCACTAAGCCCTGTATCCATATGATCTACATTAGAGGCAACTGTCAACCAGTAGGGAAGCCTCAAAAAAAAATATACCCTACATTGAGAAAAATGATTAAACCATAACTGCAAAAATTGGCAACCAATGAATCTATCTATCATAGCCAATGGATGCTTACACTGGTAGTTGTTCCCAAGAAGAAAGGAATATGGTGAGTTTGTGTTGATTACCAAAAATTGAATGCTATCACCAAGTAGGATCACTTTCCTTCACCCTTCAGTGGCCAAGTTTCGGACTCACTTGTAGAAAAACTTCAGGCAAGCTGGCTAGAACCCTACAAAGTTGCTCAGCTCATCATCAGATTTGGGTTACTTGAGCTAGCCTCCAAGGAAGACCTCCTGCAGCAACTTTTTCAGCATCTAGTGCATGAGCTCCTTGCAGCTGAAAGAGGTGGACCTAGCATCCCACCTTTCACCTAAATTAAGGTACATACTTTAATAATAAAGATATCCACTTTAGTGGAAATCCATTTCTTCACCCATCTGCCCATCTATCCATCTATATCAACTTTCTCTCTTCCATCATTTCATTTCTCCTTGCTTCACTTCGCATAACTTGCATTGATTGCTCAATTATTTTTCAAAAAGGCACAATGGTACTTTCTCTCCACGATCTTTGTACTACAATATTTCACACGCTCAAGTATGTACGCAATAATTCTCATCTTTTAATTACCTTTTAAGTGCATTTGTCTAATCATGACACATTACTATGGGTGATTACATAATATGTCATTATTTCTTGTCAAATCATCGCTCCATTCTCACATGTGCAGACATATGTCCAAATTTAGGTTGGGAGGGGAATAAAAAAATGCAAATATATTGCCTATATGTCAAATCATAATATGCCTATGTTAGAAAATTTAAATAAGCCGATTTGAAAATCTAGCTCATATGTGTGAAGTGACGTTAACTAAGCTGCCAATTCTTTCCATTATCACTCTCATTTATCACCTCTTTTTCCACCATAATTCCTTCATTTCCTTGTCAAAATCTTGAGTTATAAGCCTACAAATGGTAAAAGCAGAGGTAGAGGAAGAAATTCAGTAGGCACTCATAGTAAAAGTTTGGCAGAAAGGTGGTGGTTTCCAGAGCAAAAATTGTAGAGAAGCAAATTTCAAACAATGGGAGGTGGTTTAATTCATCATGAGCCTTCAGTTCATGATGCTCTGTTGCAAGATGTACAATGCCTACCAAAATTCCAATGATGTGGATGGCTTGATTATTTTATGAGATTGGATGGATTTGATGAAGGCATTGCTCTTGAATTTTCCCAGACATTTTTAGGATGAAAAGCCACTATAAAAGGATTAGAAGTTTTGACCACAAAGGAGATAATTGCAAATATTTCAAGGTTACCTGCTAATGGATAAAATTACCCTGCTTCTAGGGATGCTAGGTTGACCAAAGTTGAATTCACGGTACATGGCAACCCACCGATTAGCATTGACAAGCAAGGTGCAAAAAGAATGTCTCTACCTGAACCTTGGAAGTAGGTAGCTGTCCACATTATAAGGTATATTACCTACAACGGATGTTTATCAAATTTGCATTCAGTACATTTGAGCGACATGAGGCATGGGAGGAGGATGAATGTGCCCAATTTCCTATACAATCTTCTCTTCATCATGGTAGCAAAAACATAGAAAGGTAGGGATAACTTTGTCTCCCACCATTATTTAATAAAATTGCTAGTTAAGAAATATTTGCATGATGCTTCTGGAATGGTTTGGGAATCATTTTTTCAAGTTAATAAAAATTATCGTCGGGAAGAATTTTCCAATGTTGAGCATTTGCCACCTAGGGCTATACCTTAATTTTGTAGGTCTAGCAGAAGATTGAGCATGGCTGAAGTCACCCTTGGTGCTTCAAATTCTAGTACTATTCCTCCTACAGTAGTAGACAAATCCATAAACATTACCTCCTCTAAATCAAAACATTCATGAAAAGCTAGTTCCTCATCTGATTCTGATGACAATGTTCCCCTACAAACCCTGATAAGAACTAGGGCATAGAGAAGAAAGGTTGAAATAAGAAAAGGAAAGGAAAAATCACAAACCCAACCTGTAGAAAAAGAGGTGTTAAGCGATAAAAAGAGAAAGGTTGACCTTATTCATCCTACAGCCAAGGGAAAAACATATAAGCACCTCTAGGAAGTCAAAACCAGTTGGGCCAGCCTTTTGTGTACCTTCACAAGAAAGCCCTAGGCATAATGAGATACCACATGGAGATGTCAACGTTCCAATAGAAAAAGGATATATACTTGGGGAAGCAGCAAAAGTAACGCTGGCATACCTTGCCAATATTGTAGAAGAATTTGAGGATGAACAAAGGTCCCTACAACAAAACTAGGAATAGGTGCCAGAGGTCCTACAACAAGGACAGGACAAAGAAATAATATTCCTACAGCCGCAAACAATTGGACAGCTAGAGTATATGCAAATAGTGTTGTACGGGGAGCAATCGTCAATGAAAATATTGGTACGAATTCATAACCCTCCTAATTTTACAATGCATGCAGTAATTTTAAACTTGTGGAAATAAATAGAAAGAAGGGAAGGAGAATGGAGACAAGAGAAGAAGAAACTGAAAAAGGAAATTCAAGAGAGGGATGAAATTATTGAGGAGAAAAATGAGGAAATTGCTACTTTAAAGAAGAAAGTAGATGATATTGTAACCTTGGTTCTACAAATTCTTGAATGCAGAGCTCCTTCAAGGGTTTATGCCCTGCACTTAATAGAAAAATATCTCTCTTTTAGATTATCAAAAATTGTTTCATATTTAAACCCTTCCATAGAAACTCCTACTGAATTCTTTAATGCTTCCAGGATTGCTTCTCCTGAAATGAAAAATTTGTTATGTGAATTTTATTTACACATTTATGTTGTTATACAAGATCATGATTGGAACCCACTACTATATGTTTGAGATGTTCAATTGAGAGCATTTATGTCCTAGGCACAAAATGAAATCAATTGGGGTGAATAGAACACTACTTACAGGAAGATGGAATCCAATATCCCCTTACCCTTTAGGGTTGAATCGAGCAATCCAAGGGATATCTGTAGGGAATGGCTCAGGATGCTTCTTAGACTGAGTTATGGTAACAGAATTATGCCTTAGATTGAAGCCATTTATACTAAATATGAAGTTAAAACAAAAAAAAAAGAGGAACGTGTAAGAGCATATCTAGCTCAACGATGGAATAGCCTAACAGATGAGTTAAAGCAAGTTGAACCCCACTCTATCCACAACTATGTTGTAGCATTGAAAAGGATTGAAAAGTACATCCATAGTGGTAGAACAGAGGGAAGATTTTGGCTTCCATTGACTTTTCAACCACCTATTCTCATGTGGCCAGTACCAAATTTCAGAGGCTACCAATATGACATTGCTGGAGAAAGGCCAAGATGGAATAGACTTGATAGATTGGGAGGATTCTACTAGGACCCAAACTCACGTACTGTAGAAATAGATGTTGGACAGCTTGCAATTGTGAACTTTAGAGTCTTGACCAAGCAAAGAAATAGCCCTTCCTCTACTAGAGGACCAGCAAGACATTAGGTTGGGGGGATGATGAGCTTAGTTTTTTGGTCAAATCTGGGTAGAGTTTATAGTCCATTTATTGACAGTATCATGAGCTTTAGTAGCTAAGTGTTAATATTTGCATGATGTTTCCCTTAAAACATTGACTTTGGGTTTAATTTCCTCTTTGTGAAGTTTTAATGGTATTAGCATATTATGTGGATTATCTATATCAATTTTTTGCATGGTTGATGAATGTTCCTTAAGGTGATTATAGATGTGCAATTATTATGTGTACTAACATTGTTCTGCAGGATATCTTTTGTGGATGCTAAGTTGAGAAAGGAAACTGTTAGATGAACATGTAGGGAATCATTCAAAGGAGTCAACCGAGCATGGCAGCAGATACCTCATGAAAATCAAACGTAACCTCTTTGTATTAATGGTATTGAGCAATCGCGGGTGTTATTGCAGCATCGATTCCACATTTGGACATGCATGTCTGACTAGATTCCCTACAGATGTAACCGCTCTGCCACTCGTTCCTTGCTTTCCCTAAATGGCATCCTCTTAGTGGGAGTCAACTGCCCTATTTAGCTAGTAGAATAAATAAGGATTTGAATCTTAAGGATTCATAGTTCTTGATTGTTGTTGGCAAAAAATGGCAGTGATATTGTGTTAAGAATTTTCTACTTTTCAATATAGCTATGATGTTACTTTGTTTACATATTTTCCAATGAATGAGATGATAGTCTGAGTGTAAGCATATGAGTTCACAGTAGTCTTAGTGGATACCCATCCAAGGGGGCCCACTTGGTGAGTAATCTTTTCCTTTCCTTAGATTAATTAGTTTAATTAGTATGTTTTGTTTTTCACCTAGTTGAAAATATGGCATTGACTATTCCTGCAGCCACTAGAAGTCCATTCTATGTCTATTCTTGTAGCCAAAGCAGACAGAGTAGTTCCTATTTTTTGCTCAGATCTTTTATTCCTCTTATTCATTTTAGTACTGGCATAGTTATTGATTAATGTTCATCATTTACTTTTTTCAATTTACTTCTAGTATTTTGTTCCTTAGCCATAGATTAGAAATGACTACTTAAGAGTTCCTAGTGCACATATTGTGCAGGCCCATTTCAAGTTCACGTCCCTGGGTTAACAAAGTAAATTTTCCTTCATGATGATTAAGATGGTCATCCAGGTTAGATGTGCAATCTCTGAACCATGGCTAGAAGGGCCTGGTTATTGAAATCATTGTAGGAGGCTGATATGGATCACATAATTATAGTCACAAGAATTTGTTCCTCAGTTGTGCTCTTATGGTGATTCCATTACCGTTATAGTGTAACCCTTTGGACTTATATTGCTCAAATTCTTACATTGTTTATTTTCTCTTTTGATGGATGGCAATTCAATGGCAGGGATTTGTATGTAGGTCATGCTCATATAAGTTCCTTCATCACCATTACACAATAGTACATTGGAATTTCCTTTCTTGAACCTTTACTTCATTTTTTATTGTTAGGTTTTCTTAGTGATTATTCCATTTCCACATGGCATATTGATAAAAGAAACCAAGCAAAAAATCATTTTGTTTTTAGTTAACTCCTGATAACATGCTTTTGGAATAAATGGTTGACTACATTACTTCGAGTGTGAAGAATTTTGTTTTCTGCTTATAATACATTTATTCACAGTTGTAGTAGAAAGCTTCTTATGTTGAAATGCATCCTATAAAATTTCTTTAAGCTACATTTAGGAGGCTTCATAGATTTTTTGTGATTTTATATAGCTTTTGTTTTGATAGTAAATGACATTGGATTCTTTTTGAAACTAAAATGATTTATTAATTATGGTTTTATGATGATTAAATGTTTTATTTAGAAGGGGTTAATATGTGGCATTTTTATGTGCAAGAAGAATATATTGTGATGAAACATTCAGGTATGGATAGTTCAGGAAAACTTGGATTGCTATCAGTGACATAACTAGGTTGGAAAGTACTTTTATCCTGTCTAAAACACTTCCAAGCATTTTCACTAGGAAGCAGAACCTAAGTATAGGAATACAAACATTGGTGGATAGAGAAAATCATAAATCTGCTTATCCAGTTTCTGATCAAATTTGAGGTCGTGAATATCGAAAAGATAAAGTTCCTACATTCTAAAGATAAAATCATAAATCTATTGGTCCAATTAGAGATCCAATTTGAGGTCATGAAGCTTCGATAGAGAAAGTTCCTACATTCTAAAGATAAAGTCATAATTCTACTTGGTCCAATTTGAGGTCCAATTGTAAGGATTTATCTTTTTAATTATACTTTTTGACATTTGGTCTAATACAAATTGTCTATGCTTCCACATTTTCATGTTTGTCTAGCAGGGCACTTGTAACTACAATATATGACAAAAAATCCCTATTGTTATGCTTTGATGGATGTCCCATGATCAAGATCTATATAAAAAGGTTGCTTTGTATACTAGGTGGTTAGGTGTTCTATAGTGTTATACAAGTTTAAGCTTTTCCTTTTGTTGAAATTTTTAAATAACAGTCTTATCTTTCGATCAGGATTTTTGTCACAATCTCTCTTTTTGTTGTCTTTTCAATAGTGCTTGATTTATAGATTGTGATTGTTGGAAGCTATGCCACATCTTGCTTCTATATTTGTGATTTACACCTTAATTGCAATGCTAAAAGAGCCATATATTTACACCTTATTAATTTTGAATTGGTTTAGTGGGAAGTCTCACATGCCCTATTTGCCTAAGTGACTTGAGTTTGATACTTGTGTATTTGTTTTGGATAATTTATGGCATTTACCTATTGGAATTATGTGCCTCAAATTCACTGGTGGACCCCCAACTTGGTCATCATCAAGTTAGATTACACCAAGTGAGAGTTCAGGCCTTTACCACCATCCTACGGTGTCTCATGGAGTGACTGCTGATTGAGCGATACTTACCACTACCTCACAGAGGTGTTAGATTGAGCTTGTGGTAGTGCGGTGTTACCACCACCCCACAATGCTTCCATGTTGACTAGTGTGGTATACCAGCGGTTACTGCTACCCTATGGTGATGGTCAAAGGTATCCTATGGTGGTGTGGTATAGTCACCACCACACTGCAATGGTGTGCAAGGCTTGGTATAGTAGAACGGCAGATATTGCCATACCACTATGGGCTAGTTTATGTATAGTGGTGTAACAATGCACGATGGATGATTGGATGTCTTTGGTAGGATAGTGAGTTATTGACAGTTAAACAGTTAATGATGCAATGGAATCTACAGAGATGGATGTTGTGGAGTAAGATTTTACTTATTGCTTTTAGTATTTTGATTGTATTCTTTTGTTTTAACCATTTATATATTGGTCTCCTTTATGTTGGCTTTGGGGTAAAAGCACAAAGTTGTGTCACACTTTTAGCCAACTTATTAGCACAACTAAATTTAAGTATTTCTAACTAAAAAACATTTTTGGTCAAACATATGATCTAATAAGATTCATTCTAGCAAAGTTAGATACTTCCATAATTTTTTCAACTAAAATTGTTGGCTAAAAATATATAGAGCACCACTTTGAGTCCAATTTACCAAAAAAATAAAATTATTTGAAAAACTTGAAGTTTCAATAAGTCCTCCTAATGTAAATAACATTTTTTTTTAAATATAAAAATACCCTTTTGTAGATCCATAAGTGTAGTTTTTAAAAATATATTATTTTAATAGTTTAATTATTATTTATTTTTTATTTTTTATTTTTACTAATATTAGGTTATCAACACAAAATATTAGGTTGATTACCATGCCAAGGAAAAATACTAAAACTTATTTTAAAAAATTGAAAAAAAATATGATACACTAGACAAAAGAATCTATTTCAAGATGGTATAATTTTTTTCCATTTTAGATAGAAATTCAATATGAAAGTTGGCGTCCCATGGAAACAATTGTTTTTGGATTTACGCACATTTTAATATTTATTTAAAAATATATATTTATCCAAATCAAGGAAAAAAAAAATATCGATGCACTAAAGTTTCAAGTTATAATACACACAAAAAAATTGAAAGAAAAAAAATAAAATTTACTATAAAAAGTTTGACGTCTCATGCAATTTCATTTTTTCAACATTTTATCAACAACTAAATTATAGTGTTAATTTATTAAAAACTAGTTTAAAATATTTTTTTAACTTTTTTTAAAAAATACAAACATAAAATATACTAAAAAATACATATTTTACTAATTTACATCATTTCAAAATTCAAAACATATATGCCACTTTTTAGTGATTCAAGTTTAAAAGTTGGATCAGTGTTGGTCATTTCCTTTATAAAGTGTGACACAGCTTTGTGCTTTTACCCTTTGATGACTTGTAATGATTATTTTGTTGGCTTTGAAAGAACTTCCTCATCCAAAGCTCCAATTCACACACAGGTGGGAAGGACGCCTTCAAAGGTTGAGGAGTTGGGATTTACACCCACTGGTTGCATTTTCTTACATATTCATTTCTTGTTTCATGTGCCTCCAAATAGGTGCACTAGATCCTTAAATGGGATTAACACAGATTTATTCAGCAAGCAAAAGAGACTAATGTTATCTATTTTATCTTTGTCGTGCATGCTTTTGTGTTGCCATGTTACATTTCACTTCACATATGTTTTCCTTTGTCCTTATGTTGTCTTGCCATAGGATCTTGAATCCTGGGGGCTAGCACATCCCATAAATTCAATGTCATCCTATCTCAATAAAATTGGATAATTTAACCCCTCTTGACATATTCTTACTTTAGTGTGAATCTGAGCGTAAGTTCATACTCTCACTGAAGTGGGAGCTAAATGTGGTGTCAAAAATTGTCACCCTTGACAATTCCACACTAGGTTTAGCTCCCCCCTATGTGCTTGGACCTATTATGCATTAAATGGCCTAATTTTTATAAATATTATTGGAAAATCAAACATAGGAAATTAAACTATGTATTTAATATTTTTCCCACAACACTTTTGATCGCGAAAAGAGATGGATCTAGTCTAGGGTGCATTTCACCTTAGACCAGCTAGTTTGGCTTCAAATTCAAACATGTCAGTGTCGATAATTTATTATTTTAATTTCTAATTTCAAATATCAGCTATCAATATTTGATTTTTTGGGAAATTACAAGAATTTCATATAAATAAAAAGCATTTTTACCATTTGAAATATTAAGAAACCTATTGAGAAAATTAGATACCCTAAAAGTATTTAATAGAAATCAAGAGAAAGAATATTTTCATCATTTAAGCATGCATGTCATATGTTATGTTAGTTTGTGTTCATGTTTACATGCATTTTTTTTATGTGTATCAACACTTGTAGATGATCAAATCAATCCAAATCAAGCAACAATTGATCCTTGAAGGTGATCAGCATGACTTCACTCCATCAAGGAGATTAGTTATGAGTGGTGACTTGTATCAATCTTGGCAATTCATTACTTTTTTATCAATTAGCGTCTATCCAACCAAGGATACACTCTCTTTTATCATAATTTACCATTGCAGAGGTAGAAATAAAAACATGAGTTTTGACTGAGGCAAGCCCCTATATGGCATAACCCTTCATCTCCTCTTATGTGTGTAGGTTGCAAATCTGAAGTGAGTTGGAGGAAGATTCAAGGTTATTTATCCACTCATGCATCAAAACCCTATAAGTTTTCAAGTCATAGAATCTACATTTTCTCACTAACATATGAAGTTTTGATAACAAGATCCAAAAGATAGAAGATACAAACTAGTGTCCTGAGGCCTACATTTTCATTTATTAGAAAAAAGGAGGATAGTCTAGGGTGTATGGCACCCTAGAATAGCTAAATTTGTATCAAATTTAAATCTCAAGTTCTTTTGTGCCTATCTTCTATATTTTTATATTTTATCTTTTTGTAATCAATTTATCAAGAATCATAACAGAATATTGAGTTTTTCATAGTTTTCATAGTTAGATTATTGCATTTTAGAGATTTTTCAATTAGTAATCATCACACATCCACATACACAAACATAAAAAAGGATTAGAACCTCAATCCACCATTTTAACTCTTCCTAATAGGATTTGTACAGTGGATTCATTTATAATCCTTCCTACCAAAAATTGGGAAAGGTGTGATTTAGGACCTAGATCCCTTTTCCCAACCAAACAGAAAGTGTGTCATTTTAAATACTTTGATGTTGTTTGGATATTTATAATCCCTACCATTTTAGATTCCTATTTATTAAGAAAATATGGCTATGATAATTCATTTTATTAAAGTATTCTTCTATTTCCTTTTTCTCAAATTTATGATATCATTATTGTTGAGAAAATAATCTGCATATTTAAAAATATTGATTATTTTCTAGGATTGGCCATTATTGAAAGAGACTTCTAATAAAATTTTGTAAAGAACTCTTTCATAATAACCTAACACAATGTAATTTCCAATATTTTTTGGAAAAATGATAATTTAACTATAGGCGATCAATATTTTTTCCATTCTACTTATATACCACAAATCTTGAAGGACAATTGTAACTAGGTTTCTAGAATCCATTTGTTTTTTACATTAAAATAGGGGAATGACCCCTGATCCCATAAGTTTAACAAAACAACAACCCAAACAGTAGAGGACAACACACCTCAACCAACAAACCAGTCAAAAAGGAGGCATACAAGCCTCAAAAGACAAAACAACAATAACAAATATTGTAGAAAAAGTAACGGAGCATTGACACAAAATAAAAAAAGAACAACTAATAACCACTAACAACAACTAATATTTGGGAGTACACTTGTAGAGAAATTCCTGCCAGTCTTTCTCCTTTGTGTTTTTTGTAGTGGTTTGAATAGAATCCTCTTGGTTATTTCCTTTATTCTCCTTTATTTATCTTAGTTTTTTCCAAAAACATTGCCAAAAATAGCTTGATTCATGATCCCATCAACAATTGAAGTGATTTTACCAATAGCCTCTTCTAGAGTAGAAACCATTTCCTTCACTTGGACAAGGTTTATGCTCCTACATCACAATGGAAGGAACCAAAAATAATCACAAGCACCCACTTGGCTACTACCCACTATGAAAGAGCCATAATGGCATATTAGGGTTTTGGTTCTTTCTTTAGGGGTTGGGTTGATTGATTAATAATTGGCTAAATTTGATGATGAAAATGTGTAGCTAGGTTAATTATGCAACTACAAAAAATTGTTATAATTTCAAAATAGTATAGAATAGAAACATAGAAAATGTTCATAAAACAAGGTGTAGAGGTAGAGGAACCTTGTATATAAATTTGAGCTTAAACTAGCTAGATAATGGCACCAGAACCATAGACTTGGAAATACAGACCTTCAAAATAAAAAATCATATCTCATTTGGTCTCTATCTATAGGTTCTTCCTTTTTATACTCAGTGTCAAAACTTTATCTATTAATGATTAATTCCACTTTCCCTGATTTGTTGACATGTGAGGCTTGCATGCTTTATTGAGCAATTAGGTCTTCAATCCTTTCCCAAATTCACTTCAAATCTGTCACATGCACATAAGAGAGGAGACAAAGGGTTATGTTGTATAGATTCTTGCCTATGTCAAACCCCATTTTGGTATTTCTACCTCCATTTAATGACTATGATGATATAAAAAGTTCTTACCCTAGATCAAGCAGAGGAAAATAAACAAAATAATGATAAATTGATAAGTGTTGCACCTTACCATTCAAAAATACCTTCCTTGATGGACTAAATTCATTATACTCATCACCTTCTTGAGGATAATTGTATACTTGATTTGAATTCCTACAAGTGTTAGTGCTCACAAAATAAATGGACACAAAACATGAATAAACCCACATGAAAATTCTGACAATTAAAATATTTAAACTCAAGCCAAAATAGGCTAGACAGGGGTGCTAGTGCTCTACTCCAAACCTATTTTGGTTCTTTAAGTTTAATTAAATAAATATTAAATCATAAATTAACTCTTCTTTTTAGAAGATGATGATAAAATGAGTAATTTTAAAAGCACAATTAGGTTCATGCACATAAGGGGAAGTTAAACCTAGTGTGACATTGTCAGGGTGACAATTTATGATGCTATATTTAGCCCCCACTCTAGTGAGAGTATGAACTTACACTCATTCTCACACTAAAGTATAAATTGTTGGAAGAATATAGAAATTTCATTGATGTTTTTGTTGGAAACATAAGCATGTAGGATAAGCATAAGGTATACTATTATGTGTTGCAGTGCTATCATTGATGTCAACATTGCATCTTGGTGTGAAGAATTTGGTGCACATCATTTTGGTTGGTTCTAACACACTTTTTGATGTTTTTGGAAGATAATTTTGCAAGATGGTTTGATCTGGTAAAGTTGATTATGATGAAAATTGACTAAGTGTCAATTATCATAATTCTATGCAACAGAGCATCTAGTTTTTGGGTCCACACTAGTTCGTGAAAGAAAATTTTACTTTGTAGTTCTAACATAATATTTTTGGTTGGTAGAAGCATCTAATTCCATAATTTCATCATCATCTTTTGGCTTTTGGTTTGAAATTCATGGATAATAGAAGTTTGACCTAGCAAATTACAGTCATTTCTCGTACAGTGCACATGAGTAGGAGAGTATGCACTTCTCCGAGGATAATATTTTGGTTTTACAAGATATTAAGGAGATATTGATAGATGTCAATAGAGTATGAATTCCAATTGGCATGATTTTTTGAGGTACACATGTCTAAATATGGGTATAAAATTGAAGAATTTTTGTAAATTAGGTCTTCTAGTGTCAACCTAATAGATGTGAAGATATGTGAAGGTTGTATAAGTGTTGTGGAGTTATGTGGGAGTTATTATAGGTCCATGCATACCTATTTCAAATTGTTCTTAAGGATAGAATCTTGGTGTGAGGCTTGTGTGGAAGTCTTTGAACCGACAAGTTATATATTGTATATTTTGTATGATACATCTAATTAGGCCGACCTAATTGATGTTATTCTTGAAGTGAATATATATGCTAGATTATTTTTGGTTTTTTGGGGGAATGAGATATATGAAAGTGATGCAAATGATGTGAATATTATCAAAGAAATACAAATTTAAGTTGTGAATGTTGAGCAGAAGATTAGAGTGATACAAATGCAAAGGAAAGCATAGTGTTAGGTCAAAATCATATGAAGTGTGTAAAGTTAGTTTATTAAGCTTCATTGGAACTTTATCTCATGCATATATCAGATGCAAGTGTAACAATTCAAACTAGGTTGTGAACCATAAACTCTCTTCTATCTTTTTCTCTGAATGGGAAGTGATTCCACCTATAGTGAGTACTTTTGTAAATATACTATGATTAGTTATAATATATTGTGAGATAATCCTCATTGTGGTTTTTCCCATTTTGGTTTTTCCATGTAAAAATCCTAGTGTTCATGTGTTATGTGATGTTGTTGAATGTTTCATGCTTTCTTTCATTACTATGATTGAATCTACTAAGTGGATTGGATGCTTAAATGTTTGAATGGTGTAAAATAATATTGATTCACCTGCCTCTCAATATTTTAGGTGTTCAACAATTGGTATCAAAGCTTGGTTCCTTGGAAGGAGCTTAACCACTTTGGGAAGATCTTGGAGGTTCAACACATGGCTATTTAAAGACTACCTACTCCTCTAGAAGAGATTCCTGCTGTTGGATTCACAAAAGAAGATTGTATGCTTGACAAAGATAGAGAACTCAAAGTTTCCCTTGAATATCTTGTTAAAGGACTAAAGGTGAAAATAGAGATCTAAAAGAAAATTTTAAAGAAGCAGATGAGTGCATAAAAAAATTGAGAGATAAAATCAATATGTTTAGAGAAAGGCACAAGGAAGTTAGTGAATAATTAAAGCAAGCAAATGAAACTATCACTGGTCTAAAAGTGAAAGTTGAAGAAAATAAAAGAGTTGAGGAATGTCTTAATGCAATGGTGAAAAGAAAATTTGAGTAATGTACAAGGCTTGAACAAGAAGTGGTAAATCTAAGATTAGATCTAGAGAAAGCAAAGATTCATGAAGATAAATTCAAGATGAGTTCTACAAAGCTTGATGAAATGATTGTAAATCAAAAAGGCTCTAAAGATAAGTAAGGCTTGGCATTTGAAAAGGGTGAAAGTTCAAATCAAACATTAAATACTAAAGATAAGAAGAACAATGAAAATCAGATCTAGAATCAAAAGAATGAAGCTAGAATGCCATCGGTCAAATAACCAAATGTACAAAGGTACCCATATTTTACTAGCTTTTTTTTTCTTGCAATAAATTTGGACATAAGGAAATGGAATGTGGAAGCAGAATGAGTCAAAATGTTCCACCTTTTTCTGGTCAATTTTTTACATGCAAGAAAATTTGGTCATGGACTTAGTGAGTGTAGAAGTCAAATGATAAATGGCTTTAACAATGGTAGAATGACTCAATCTTTTAAAGACTATTGTTATACATGTTATGGATTTGAGCATAAAGTTAATCAATGCATATCTAGAATGAATGGAAGGAATACTAGTCAGAAGAATTTCATATGCTACAATTGCAATAGGCCTAGACACATTTCTAAGTTTTTTAGAAGAAAAAGTATGAGGAAGGATAATCTGGTAAAAAAGAATGAACCAATACAAAAGATTGATCCTACGGAAATAAAGGAGATGGATAAGAATTGGAGAAATAATGAAGAGATAGAGGTTAAGGATGAATCTATAACATCATTTGGTGTAGATGTTTCCTTTGGAAACTAAGTTGAGAGCTTTTGCTTAGGGGGAGCTTTAATGAACATCCTTTATCACTTGCTAAAGAAAATGGTGTTGATGCCTCAGAATGAAGATATGTAATGCAGATTGGCATGCTTGATATATTGGTGAAGATTGTAGAAGAAAATATGATAATGTGGGAGTTTGTGGAGCATCAGAAGTTGACTATGCACACAACGAAAATTTTGCAAGCTTTATTGTTTGAAACATTCAATGTGAAATTAGGTCAAATTTGAAGGGTTATAAAGTGATTTTACTTAGTAAAATCCATTTACAAAAAGCATTTGATAAGGAGTAGAGTAGCGAAGAAAGAATTTGGAGTGATCAAGGTGATTTGAGATTTGGTGCATTCAAACCCTAGTTTGGAAAGAGATAGAAAAGGTCTTTACGAATCTTGTTTTCCCTAGTTTCATAGAGAACCTTGTTTGCAAGAAAATTGAATTCATTTGCAATGGAAACATTGAAGGTTATAGAGGTTACTAAGAAGCCACAACCTCGATTCAAGAAATACCCTACAAAATCCATAGAAGATGACCCGTTAGGCACATTTTTGCATGTTCCATTTGAGGTTTTTCCAATAGAGGATATAAGGATTTACATTCATGGTAAGATGGAAGAATATGATCGCAATAAGCTAGGAGATATGTGGATGAAAGAACTTATCGAAGACAATTTTTCCCTAAAACCAAAATACCAAAACCTAGTCAAAAAGAAGCTTGATGTATGGTAATGGTTTTTGAAATTTTTTCTTTGATCATAAATGGGTTAGTATTGTGCCAAACTAAGCTGAATGCATGATAAGTCTATTTGGAATGGCATTCCTAGAATGATAACAAAGGAGGTTATTAGAGAGGCTATAGGTCTATTCACCATCAGACTTGTTCCTATATTGAAATTGATCAAGAATGAGGTTGTAATGGAAATCACAGGTGCAATATATTATAAGAGAGCTCTAGTTGTAAATCCCATCAAAAATTGAGCTATGAGATATGTAGCAATGATGATTGGTTATAAAATCTACTTCACAAATAGAAAAAACTCTTTATCTTCTCCCACAATCAATGTGGCATATGAAATGGTTGAAAAAGGGATTGATTGTGATCTTTGTAAACTATTGAGACAATAATCGATGGATAAATTGAAGAAAACCAAGGAGAAGAAGTATGCATTTAAGTATGGAACCCTAGTTGTGTGTATACTTTTCTATTTCCTAAAGGAACTTCCCAAAACTAAAAGTGTGAAATGGTTGCAAGGAATACTAGTAGCTCATCAGATTGCAGACTTTATGAGAATTATTGGTGATGTGAAGGCATAAGATGATGCCCTTGTTGCTTTCTTTATATTTTTTTCAAGGAGGATGCATGAAAGAGATAGAATTCCTAGGAAAATGGTATAAAAGTATCAAAATGATAACATTCCTAGTATCAATAGATGAGTGTATGATAGAAGCAGTAGAACCAAGGACAATGTGGATCCTAGCCTTGGGATATGAAATCAATGAACAAGAAATTACTAGTTTGAATGACACTTTTTTGAAGAGTTTGAAAGACACCACTAAAGCAAGGTATGGCACCTATGAAGAAAAGTCTATGGAGGTGCATATGGAGCAAAGAAAACCACAAATAAAGAAGATGGTTGATAAGTATGCTGAGGAAATGGGCATCTCAAAGGAACAGTAGGAAAGAGCAAAAACTAAGGGAGAATCAAGTGTTACAAGAAGCTTAGGAAGCATGAGAAGATCTGATAGGACAACAACCAACCCTCTTGCTATCTAGAAGTCATTTGGGACTATGACCTTTGTTGGAGAAAAGAGGAAAACAACTACTAGTCCTTTGGTAAAGGAGAAACCATCTCCAATTGTGTAGACTACAAGAGCTAAGAAGAAGAAAACCACTACAGCAACACCACCTGTAGCCCCTACCAAGAAGAGACAAAATTAAAAGGTAGTGAAAGAAAAGAATACAAGTGTGAATGTAAAAAGATGAAGAAGTGGAGGAAGAAGGACCATAGCTGGTTCGCAAAAGGAGAATTGAATCATCACAAGGCGAATCAAGTGTGAAAAGAAGATTTGGCATTATTGATACAAACAACAAAGAAGAGAGAGGAATAAAAGAAGAAATTTGTACTTCACATGAGGAAGAAGAAGAAAGAATCCACCAAGAAGGTGTCACCAGAGAAGAAGAGAGTAGAAAAAGATAGAAGAAGATTATGAATGAGAGAACAAAGGAAAAACAAGTAAAACTAGTACTCTCCCATGAAATTAGAAGCATTGTTCAATAACATTTTGTAGTATGAGATGTTAGGTGAGACTCTATCCTTGTATAGTGAAGCAAATGAGGTGGATAAGGCCCCCATTATTCAAGATATAATTAAGTAAATTATTATTTTAGAATTTTATTTGAAAAAAATTGAAAATTAAATTCCTACAAAGCATTGGAATGTATTGGTGAAGAAAAGATAAGAAGAAATTGAAGGAAAGATGAAAGAATATGATTTGGAGAAAGTCGGTACTTCTATGTCTAAGGAAAACAAAGCCACATTGGTTGAGTTATACACCATGGAATTAAAAGTGAAGCAAAGGGTAACTACCCTTATGGGTAGAGAAAATAATGAAATTGAGAAGATCTAGAAGGAGATAGTTGATAAAATTTGTAACATTGCACAAAAATAGGGTATGGCTTCATAGGACACTGCTCCAGAAGTCACTATAGGAGAAGACGCTTAGAGCATTGATTCTCAATATGAGCATGCAACACATGAAGAACATATTCATGATAATATACCTCTAGAAATGGAAGAATTGGCATAGGAAGATGAATCATAGAAGAATGTTGAAGGAGAGATAGTCACTAGTGAGGAAGTAGCAAAAGAAGATGCATCCTCTCCTCCTCTAGTACCAAAAGAAAATGTCACTCCTTTAGTTAACATGGAGAACCCTACAGAGGAAGGGAATGTAAGTAAGGATGGAGATGAAGAGAATTTTGATGCAGAGAATGAAGATAAACAAGAAAATAATGAGGATAAGAATGAGGATGCATTCATAGATGCAAAAATTGAAGAAGAAAATATAGTAAACTCCGAAAAGAATGGGGAAGAAGACTTGAAGGGAAAAGTTGTGGAAATTACAAAGACTTTTGGTGAATCCTTTGGCTCCTCCAAAGATTCCTTGAAGAATCTACTAAGTATGTAGCTCAACTTTCAACCTATTGTATCATCACAATTGCTACAACTACCAATGCAACAAGGAAATGTAGATCTTGATGAGATTTCCCCCCTCCACAAGCTATAGTTGGGAGATGTATTCCATGCATCTTCCTGGAAGGAGATCATTGAAACACATCAAAAGAGTGGAGATCTAATGGAAGGAGTAGTAAAGGAATTACAAGAGTCCATAACCAGTGTGAGCATGGATACATCACTTTTGGTATGGAAAATTTAAAGCTATTAATTGATTATTTTAAAGAATAAGCCTATATTCTAGAGGTGAAGTGGAGAAAGAAGTTGACAAGAAGATAAATGATAAAAATTGTTGGAGATCACTAAGAAATGTGCTCTTACACATAAAAAATTTCAAGAGAATATGAAGGATGCACAAGGGTATTTAGATGAGGCAAAGGCTCTTTAGCAACATGGTATGAAGTGGCCCAAAGCCACACAAAGCATCAAGAAGGAGATGGACTCCATTGAGTCCCAAATCATCATTTCCTCTAGTGCCTATGATCTGACACTTGACCTGGATGGAGACACAAGGAATGTTATAGATGTACATAAGAAATTATTTCACCTACAGGATTAAAAGGAGCATATCATTTTGCAGTTTGGAGAGATAAGGGACTTGGTAAATCCCAAATTCATACTCATTTCAAGAGCCCTTTTGAGTTCTACCAAAGCTACACAAATGAATCCTATATCTAACACTCTAGAAGAAGGAGAAGAGTTACTGATGGAGTTTGAAACTCAATGCAGATTTCTTGGGGTAGCCAAGAAGGCATGTGAAGAAGGAAAATAGGTGTGGTAGACCCATGTGCAGAAATTACAAGAGTCAACCTCTTTTGGTTGACAATATTTCTTACTCTTTATGCATTTTTAGTTTTTAGTTTCAAATTCTTTGTACATATGCAGAGTATATAGAGTAGCTTCTTGTACAATTTTTTTGGTTTTTCTCTAGTACATGATTTAAGGGGAGTCAATTCAATCTTGTAGCTTGTATATATGCATATATTTCTCAAGGTGAGATCTGGTATATGTTACAACAATTGTTGTAGGAATCATTTTCCCTTGATGTCAAAGGGGGAGAATTTTTGGAGATATTTTGGAGATGTTTTGGCATCATTCCATCAATGAAAAATGGGGATATTGTGGGAAGAATAAGGAAATTAAATTGATGTTGTTGTTGGAAACATAAGCATGTAGGATAAGCACAAGGTATACTATTATGTGTTGCAGTGTTGTCATTGATGTCAACATTGCATCTTGGTGTGAAGACTTTGGTGTAGATTATTTTGGTTGGTTCTAACACACTTTTTGATGTTTTTGGAAGATAATTTTGCAAGATGGTTTGATCTGGTAAAGAACTGTTTATGATGAAAATTGACTAAGTGTCAATTATGATAATTTTATGTAACAGAGCATCCAATTTTTGGGTCCAGATTGGTCCATGAATGAACATTTTACTCTACAGTTATAACATAATATTTTTGGTTGGTAGAATTAGCTAATTCTGAAATTCCATTATGTTTTAGCTTTTGGTTTGAAAGTTATGGATAATAGAAGTTCAGCCTATAAATTACAGTCATTCCCTATATATTTCATATGAGTAGGAGAGTCATCCATGGATAGGATTTTGGTTTTGTGGTCTTAAGGAGATATTGGTAGATGTCAATAGACTATGAATACCAGTTGGCATGATGTTTTGAGGTACACATGTCTAAATATGGGTATACATTTGAAGAATTTTTGTATTAGGTCTTTTGGTGCCAACCTAATAGATGTGAAGATATGTGAAGGTTAAATAAGTGTTGCAGAGTTATTTGGGATTTATTAGAGGTCCTTTTTGAGCTATGTCAAATTGTTTTAAGGATAGAATCTTGGTGCAAGGTGTGTGTGGAAGGTTTTGAGCCGATAGGTTATTTATTGTATATTTTATATGATACATCTAATTAGGCTAGCCTAATTGATGTTATGCTTGAAGCGGATATATATGCTATATTATTTTTAATTTTTGGTGGAATGAGATATATGCAAGTGATGTGAATATTAAAAGAGCAGTGCAAATTCAAGCTGTGAATGTTGAGTAGAAGATTAAAGTGATGTGAATGCAGAGGAAAGCATAGTGTTAGATTAGAATCAAATGAAGTGTGTAAAGTCAGTTTATTGAACTTCATTGGGATTTATCTCATGCATATATCAGATGTAATTGTAATAATTCAATCTAGGTTGTTGGACAAACTCTCTTCTATCTTTTTCTCTTAGTGGGTGATGAGTCCACTTGGATAGTGAGTCCACCTACAGTAAGCACTTCTATAAATATAATATAATCAGTTATAATATATTGTGAGATAATCCTCATCAAGGTTTTTCCCATTTTACGTTTTCCATGTAAAAATCCTAGTTTTCATGTGTTATGTGATGTTGTTGAATGTTCCATGCTTTCTTCCATTACTGTAATTGAATCTACTAAGTGGATTGGATGCTTAAATGTTTGAATGGTGTAAAATAATTTTGATTCACCCTCCAGTCTCAGTACTCTAGGTGTTCAACAGAGATAAGCCAAGAGAGGTCCATTTATTTTAATATTGAAGAGATAGAATGACATTGAATCTAGGGGATGCACTAGCCTTCAAGCTCAAGATCCTATGGAACAACAATGTAAATAAAAAGGAACACACATACATGAGGTTTGATGCAACATGACAAACACAAAGCATGCACAATAAAGACACAAAACTAACATAATAAAAAAAGACATAATTTAAATACTACGTGATGCAAACATAATGAAAACATGCAAGAGGGTATGAGAATCACAGAGTATCAAGATTCATAGATTTATTACTAATATTCGTACCCAAGAAGTTCATGAATCATTGGCTAAAAAAGTCTTATATTTCCTAACTAATCCATGAACAAAAGCATCACAAGCTATGGAAGTCTAATATTCACTAGGTGAACTTTGATAAGAAACAACACAAGCTAGTGAAGTTTGATATTCACTAGGTGAGTATCTACCGTGGTAGAAAATGAAAACACACAAGGGCTAGTGAAGATTAATATTCACTAGGTGAGTCTGCATATCAACCATACCAAGAATTATAATCTAAGTAATTCTAATAAGGTGGTAAAAAATATGATCAATATGCTAGAAATGCATCACAAAGCTCAACAAGTGTGAAGAAAGTGAAGCACATAATGTAATGTATGCCCCCACCTTAAATTAATTACTAATACCAATCAAAAGAAATTTCCTTTAAGGTAGAATAAGATAATATTTGATGTGTCACCAAAAATTGTATACTCTTGAAGAAAGAGACAATTTTGTGATAAACTTGGTCCTACTTTAGACACCTTGCATAAATCACCCCTTAAAATTTGAATTTATAGGCCCCTAATGCTCATGATTTTGGACTTTAAGGCCTATTTTGCTCACAAATCACCTAAATCCTTAAAAATACCACTCAAATTTCATGAAACCCACCAAAAAATTCCTAGTGGGACTAAGTCGCCCAAGGTGGTGACTTAGTCCCTTTTGGGATATTTTCCACTTATGAACGGGAAAATCACCAGCCTAATTCAAATTTTTGAGGGATGTCAGCCTATGAAGTTGAAATAATGAGTAATTTGGTGTTAATTCCTATAAATACGTGATTTTAGGTCATTTTTCACATCTCCTAGTCATTTTTACAAAGCAAACATCAAAAGTCAAAAGAAAAGTATCTTTCACAAGAAGATTCAATAGCATTTTACAGCAAAGTTGAAGCTTTAGGGCAGCAAACGAAGGTTTTTGTAGGTCTTCAAGCTCACTTTTTGTTCAAGATCTCACATTGCAAAGGATTGATAATGGATGCCTATGGTGAATCATGGAAAAATCTAGGTTGAGGAGATACAACTAGCCATCAAATCACACCTAATGAATTGTTTTCAAAGTGATTCCATCTTCCATTTTCTTCCTATCTTCAGACTTAAGGTTTGCATAACATTTGCATTCATTTTTAATGTTGTAGGGTTTCTTGGATTAAAGTCTTGCATCATTCAAGTGCCATTTATTTATCTTGTTCTAGCACATTAGAATAGGGTTTTGTCTCATTTTAGCTTTTCTTAGTCTTAGACACACTTAGGCTAGGGTTTTATGCGGATTTTGTCTTTCACAAAGTTTAAATACCAACTAGGGGTTTGACCGAGGAAAACCCCCCATTAGAAATCAAAATATATTTTGTTTTGCATGGTTTTCTAAAGGTTCATATTCGGATTTCCGTCAAAAAGCAGAGTGCAAATTGTGAGCTTTCGTTTCCACTTTCAGATTTGCAAAAAATACAAAGTGGACTAAGTCACGCATAGTAGCAACTTAGTCCCACTACACTACTTTTTCAAAAAAAATTACAGTTTTACCCTTTTGGTAGAAAAAGCTTTATGAGCAGTTTCCCTAATCTAGGACTACGTCACCTAGTCTGGTATAAGTGTCCCAGTTGGCTCAAAAATAAAAATTTCCAAAATTTCAAAGGTCTCTACAATCCCTAGTCAGCTCTTCATCAATTTTCAAGTGCATATTTTCTATTTTACATCTTTATTTTGTCATTTATTGCATTTGTTTCATCTTTCTGCATATCGACCTGTGTTTTCAAACAAGTTGCATTTCTTAGGTTTTGCATCTTTAAATCATTTAATTTTCAGATTAGTGCATTAGTGCATATTAATTAGACATAATACATCTCATTTACATTAATCTTGAGTGTAGACATTTGCATTTTGGACCCCATTCCCTTTTCTCCTTTTAGGTGAAAAACCCTAGAAGGAGCTAAAGCAGTGTGGGAAATCCAAAATCATTGTCCACATTTGATAAGACATGAGAGGTTTCTAGAAAAACCTATGCCAAATGATATGTTCCTAGCCAAGTTGACTCATGAAAATGAGTTGCCCCTAAAAAAAAGAAACATAACTTCACAAGATACAGATAGTATGTGAGGGATTCACAAATACGAAGTCAATATATATAAGAGATTATATATAATATGATCATGCTAAAAATTGATAACATTCCCTAAATACTTGTGGAACAACAAACACAAGGGAGAAATAACACATTAAGACAATAAAGCTTTTGGGTCAACATGGAAGAGACCTAAATGTCTTAATGCCTTGTATTGTTCCCAAAAGGAACAAAGATAATACATTCACAACATAAAGATAAATGTCACAACAGATTCACTTTATTTGTATCCTTGCATGCCAACAAGAACAAGGGTCATCCAAAGAAAACTAAAAACCACAAATACACGCTAAGAAATACATTATGGGAGATCATATTACATGCAAGAAAACACACAAAGATACATAAGGAGTACTACACATGCAATTTGATTTATAAAAAATAATTTGTACCCCGATCTTTCTAATCATAAATGGAAGGTGGGTAATATAGCTAAAGGAACTACAACAAGTGTGGTACAAGTAGAAGTATCGGGTTCAACACATGGTGATTTACTCTCATTAGGAGGATCATCATGGTTTCCCCCATCTAAATTCATTTATTTGTAAAATATAAGAGATATTTTTTTATGGTCTTCTTTTTGTTACTTGCTAAAGATTATGAAAGGAAAGATAAATTGAGCTTGAATGCCTTAATCAACAGAGGGTTGTATTGGAAATATTTATAATTCTCATAAATATTTTGTATCCTACTCTAATATAGTGAATCTCATTAGGTCCTCTGTATCTTGCTCTTGGATTTGGTTGGTACTTCAGTGTTGCAAGTCCTTTTTGTATCTTGCTCTAAGGTAGTGAGCCTTCTTGCAAGTCTTTTGACAGTGAGCCTTATATTGTGAGTTAACTCTCACTGTGGTTTTTCCCTCATTGGATTTTCTACATAAATCTGATGTCTCCTTGTGCATGTGTGTGTTCTCTATCTCCTTCTCTTTGTTGTTGATCTGATTACTAATATATCTTTCATTGGTAAAGTGTGTTGAAGGTGTTAAAGATTCAAATTGTTATATTCTTCTCTATTACTGCTCTGCTTAAAGTTCTATCTTTATCTACTGAAGGAGTTTTGAGTTGTGTTGAAGTTTCAAGTTCTGAAAGGGGTTAAGTTTTGTATAGAATGATTCACCCCCTCTTAGTCATTGGAAGTGTTCAAAAATTGATCAGATCCAAGTTCCTCTATAGAAGCCTACCAACTTGAGGCAAAGCATCAAGATAGCACATGATGGTTCATACAAAGGTCCTAGGTTTGATGGGACTAATTACTCCTGCTAGAAAATGAGAATGCAAGGACACCTAAACTCTCTTGGTTTTGGTGTTTGAAAATCAGTCAAAAGTGGTTATGTTTCCCCTACCACTCCTATTACAGGTCCTGCTAAAATTGGATTGTATGAATGTAATGCTAAAGCCAAGAATGCTATTCTATGTGGATTAGTTGATTCAAAATTGTTGAAGGTGATGAATTGCAATTTTGCCAAAGATTCTTGGGAGAAGCTTAGTAGTATGTATGAAGGAGATTCTAAAGTGAAGCAAGCCAAGATACAGACCTTCGAGAGAATATTTGAGACTCTATGGATGACAAATGATGAAGATATTGCAAGCTATTTTCTTTGATTTCAAGAAATTGTTACTAGCATTACTAGTCTTGGTGGAAAAGTGAAGGAAAGTGAAGTAGTAAAGAAGGTTTTGAGATCTCTCCCAAAATCCTATAGTCACAAAGTGTCATCCATTAAAGAATCCAAAGACTTGGATCAATACTCTATTGAAGAAATGTTTGGTACTCTCACTGCCTTTTAGATGAGAGAGTTTGGTCAAGATGTTCAAAAGAAAGAATTTTCTTTCAAAGTCAACAAAAATATTGAAAATGAGGCTCCTATTCAGAATGAAGATCTTGATGATGTTGAATGTAACTTTGTAAGAAGACTAAAGAAAGGTGTACTAGCAAATACAAAGGTAAGTTACCTTTTAAACATTTCAAATATGGAAGAATAGGTCATTTTTTTGTCCAAATGTCTTTATAAAGAATCATGGCAACAAAAAAAGAGATAAGATCAAGAAAGGTCTCTATTCCAAAGAGAGAAGTGTTTCCTCTAAAGATGAGGAGAATGATTCAAACGATGAAACTCTCTTTATGACTTCCAATACTACTGATAGAAAGTATAATGTTGAGATATGTAAGGAGTCAAGCTCCAAAAGTGATGAAGACATATTTCCCTCTAATCCGGATTTGGAATCTATGGAACCTAAAGGTTGGGACTTCAATTCAAATGAGTGTGGGATTGACTTTGAAGGAAAACTCTAATCTGCATTGGAAGACCTAAATGAAGCAAGAAGTCTAAATAAAAAAATATGAAATATTGCTTGCAGAATCAAAACAAGAATATGAAAAACTGAGAATTCAAGTGAAAGAAGGAAAAAGATATGAAATCAGACTAAAAGAAGTAGAAGGTGTGATCTTTGATGTAAAAATAAAGGTTGAAGAAGGAAAGAGGACTGAAGATTTCTTGAATATCAAACTCGAAGACAAAAATTTTGAATGTTTAAATATTGAATAAAATACCATTCTAAGGAATGCCCTGAAAAGAGAAAAGTAACAAATTGATAAAGGACAAAATTCTGGTCTAGACAGTTCAAAATAAAATGAAAAGATTGAAACAAAAGAAGAGAGAGCCTGCCCTGAAGACTTTAAGAATAATACCTCCAAAAATATAAATAATATTCATAATGGAAAGAAAGAAGGTGGATCTACTTCTGATCAGAAGTAGAAAGGTTTCAAAATTTCTCCATCAACAAAACAACATGCTCCTAAACAGTTCAATCAATACTTACAAGGTTATTTTTTTCTTGTAATATTATTGGGAATAAGGTTGTTGATTATAGAGTTATACAAATAAGGAATAATAACATAGGAAGGTCTTTTTTACATCAAAGAAAAAATATTGTTTTATTTCATGGATATTGTTATGCCTACAACAACTATGGTCACAAGGCAGATGAGTACAAATCTAAGGTGAAGGGGAATAACTCTATTCTAGAGCACAATTTTGTGTGCTACAAGTGCACTAATATGGTACATAGGGAAAACTATTGTAGAAATGGTTTTTGAAGCCATCTACTCAGTATCAAAAAAAGGATGAATCCCTTAATTATCAAAAGAGAGGAAATGAAAAGATCCAAAATGAAGACCATGAGAAGAAGGATGATTCTACTCTTGTGAACTCAACACAAGATTCCAAGACAAACTGAGATAGAGTATCATCTCAAGGGGAGATGTCACTTGAAGAACCTTTTCCCCCCTGAAAAGAAAAAGGTGTTGAAGACTTTAGCATGTAGGAAGATTTGAATCAAATTAGTTAGCGTGCAAATCTGTTGTGTATAAATGGACCTTGTTTGATGTTCCTAATGAAAGTTGATAATGTGTGAAGGTTGGTACACATTTTCTAATTTATGTTACTCCAATTTGGTGTACCACACTTAAAGTTCCAAAAAATAAAATCTCAATAGTTTTCCAAAACATTTATCATGCATCCTTTGTGGTAAATTTAAAGTATTTTGTTCTACATATCTGGGTAAAAGAAAGAAGTTGGGTCCACAAAGAGGGGAAGTTTCAGCCAAAAAAAAAATTACAAGAAATGCATACACATTTTGGATCAGGTACCCAATCCTAAATCCGAACGCATATGCATTTAGATTTGGGTACGCAACCTGAAACACGTATGTATTATGAAACACATATGCATTTTGCAAAGCTATTTATTTTTTAAATAAATGACTGTGTGATTCATTTTCACAGTCAATTTGAGTTGCACTCCTAAGGGAGAAGGAAGATCATGTACGCATTTCAAAGGGCCTCATTGAAGTAATTTTTCATTGCCACCTCCTCCCGTTGACACAACCGACCTCAACAACCTCCAGGTTGGTTGAATTCTACCATATTTTTCTTTATATCTTGCATTTATGTTTTGTAATTGTTATTTATTTTTTGTTTGTTTAGTTTGTTTTAGCAATATTTTATAGTTTTTAAATTGCATTAAAAAAACCAAAAATATCAACAAAACAAAAAAATTTAAATTGTAAATCGAAAACCACAAAAACTAAACCTAAATTGGACACATTTAACTTAGAAATCAAAACCTTAAACCTTAGGTTCTAAAAAATATAGACCTAAAAACTAAAACCCTTAATCCTAGGACCTAAACCCTAAAACCTAAACCTAAAACCCTAATATTTTCAACTTTTAGATAGTGCAACTTGAAACTAAAATCAATACTTTCAACAACCAGTTGTGTTGAGAAATAAGGAGATGTTTCTTAACTAGTTCAACAAATCATAGCATAAATTTATGAGGTTGATCTAATTAGGATTGATCATGTTGCTATGTTACACCATTGCCATAATCAACTATAGTTTAAACATTCTCATTTTTTAGTATGGTTACAAGTTTCAATCTCATTAGGACTGATCATGTTGCTCTTGCTCATTGAGTAATTTCAATTTGGAAATTGCCCTCCTTCCTTGCTTTATTATGTGTCCTCCTTGTCATTGGTTCTTAACTTTCACTTCACATAATTTTAGAAGTATCCCTTCTTGGAGGTTTCTTACATTTTTTATTTGACATAGATATGTTTTCATGTCATCAAATCTCTAAATTATTATATAGTAAAGATTTGATTTCTTCCATTTTTGCATGATAAATTATGCACACCAATTCACATGTATAAATATGATTTCATTACAACTAAAAAATTTAGTGAAGTCTTTGTACTTAAAGAAGCCATTTTCAATATGTGAATAGAGCTCGAGGTCATCTTTGTTTATTTAATGTATTGCAATTACCACTAGCATATATCCAATAACATATATCTATGTGTCCCTTTGAATGTCTTCTATTAATTTTATTCTTATCTTTAGTATTCTTTGAAAACAATGAATGAGATTATAAATTAATGTTAGTGTTAAACTTATTTCTTCTTAACTACTTTGTCCCACTATCGATAACTTGTGTCTCTTATCATGAAATTTGAAATTTTAGATAAATCAATTTATGTCCTTGTATTTAATTAAATTCTATGTCATACTTGATAAATACATATATTCACAATAGATGTACCTTAGCTCTATAAATATACTCTTGTTGGGAAACAGCCACACCTATGAGTAAACTTCCCCTCGCCCCAAAAGATAAAGCTCTACCCATAAAAGTAGAAGAATATTACTTATCAAGATGAATTAGTTAATTAATGATAGGCAATATTTATGAGCTCCATTGAGCACCCTTGTCTAACAATAATCCTAATATTTAGAATCTAGTATAATTTTTACAAATTAAACTACATGGTTTTCATCATTTACCCATTTTGACACTCATTCTTGAGTTGAATAACCTAAATTAGTGGGGTTTCCTTCTCTTTTTCCACCTTTATATGTAATAGAACACACTCTAAACAACCCCTAACCTCCTATTAACACCCAATTTGAGAAATCAAAGTTATATATCTATGTGTCTTATTTTTCATTCTTTAGTCCTTTACCTATAGGAATTTGGTTCCTTACCTCATGTTCACAGTCTCTATTTACTAATCTTCTTATTTAATTTTTCCAATAATGATTCAAAGAAGCCTCATCATTGATATCATAGCCTTTTGTGAGCTCTCAATTCTTGATGTTTTATCCAACTCCTAGTTTATGTTGATGGTGATTTATTTATAAATCTTAAGTATTTACCTTAATCCATGTGGTTTTATTCTATTTGTTCCCAGACTTGCTATCAATATTTGCACATGACTTGAGTATTTGTGTTTTCTTTATTCAATGATTGGGAATGGGTATTTTTGTTTCATGCATCAGCCACATGTAGTTGCATATATGTATATCATGTTTCTTGGTTAAATACTAAAAAGTAAGAGTAGCTATCTTGAATCTTGTTGTTTTTCCCCTTAGTATGGATCATGTTTCAATTAATGTATATCATCAAATTTGGCTATAGTTTAATTATCAAGTGATAGAGCTAAAAATAATTGTATGGCCTTCTTTCAAGGGATTCACTTAATAAACCAATGACATAGTGCATGCATTCATATGGTTCTAATAAAACCCCCTAATTTCATTTCTACCCATCAGACTTATAATTAGAGTACCTCCCTATTTTCACTAAGAGGTATCCTATGTACCTATTTTTCTAGTTAAGTTCTTATATGATCCCTTTAATATTTCCACACTATCAACCAAGTGAAATTCCCACATATAGATCTAACTCAAAATTATTTATAATTTCCATCCCATTTATTAAAGGTTTAACATAAAATACCTAGATATGTCATCCTTTAGAAAGTTTTGATGTAGAAGCACTTATACAACTCAACATATGAACCCTTTCCATGTGTACACAAAATGCACTAGTGCATCCTTAGATATTTTAGGTATCTTAATTATGGTATACATATTGATCTAAATTATAGTAGAAATATTTTAGATATACTTGATGATTCTTCTTGGAAGGGTTGCAAAAGTACTAAAAGGTGTTCAATAATTAGTTTTAGGTAATGTAGGTAGGATTTTATTAAAATTGTATGACCTTGGTGTGACAATTATCTCCATTTTTAGTTGCATTAGAGTTGGTAGTAACAATGAACCCTTCATATTAACAACCACACACTAGACTCAATTTAATGTGTACTTGCTATATGGATTTTTAATGTTATAAATTGAATGTGTCTTCAAATGAAATGTATATTGAATTTGTGCACATTCAATGTGATTTTTAAATAACTTTCAAATTGTGTGCATTATTTAATTAGTTTGTTGATATATATTTTTTAATTGTTTAACATGCAGTTGCCATTTCATTGTTCACATGGATCCTGAATTCAACATAGAGGATTTTATACCCGATGCACAACCTGAAGATCCCATACATCTAGACCCACCACCACAACAAAACCCCACACCTCCACACTCTCCACCTCCTAACCCCCCACCCCCTTGTAGTAGATTAGGCTCAGTTAAGAGAGAGCATTAGATCAAACCTTAATGTGATTCAAGGAAATATAGATCTAATAAAAAATGAGCCTAGAATCCCCCCATCTCGAACAATTTGCATCTTCAATGCAAACTATTGTCGATTATGTTTGATCTATTGATGTGGACCTAGATAGGTTCCATCAATGGAGAGAAGAGAGGAGACAATTCTATGCAGATGGATTGTCCTATAAAGAAATTAATGACCTTAAAATTACCAAACAAGCCATGTTCCAACATTTTTTTATCCCCCAAACAAACGAACCAATTCCACACACTAAAAAACAAATTTCAATTTTATGGTGTAGGCACCCACAGATAGCTACAAATTTTTGGGAAAGATAGTGGATGGTGTTTGATACTCCACCACATGGAAATTGTGAGGTGCCCCTATACTTTTTTAGAAATTTATGGACTCAGTTTGAGTTGGGTTTAAAACCCAACTATTTTGAAATGAGGTCATTTCAGGGAGTTGGGTGTGGCATGCCCCAACATAGATTAGGAGCACATGTCAATCCTCAGCGATGTACTCTAATTGCTCCTATTGTTCCTCCTCCTTCTCTTGATGTTCCCACTACATTTCAGCAGCAGACGATGTTGTCGATATTAGGAGCATTGAGTTCTCTTTCAATACATCTCACTCATCAGACTACACATGTAGCAGCTGAAGTGGCCAATAGAGATCATGGAGGCTCAATCTATGGGCATACTCAAGAATCCACTTCAGGTGACCCACATGCATCTAAGATGGAGTCATAAATGAATTTACTATATTTTGAGGATCATCCTACACATGTATGTTCATCTTTTGAACTTAAATAATTTGTTTGAAATGTGTAAAATTCATGTAAATAATAACATAAAATTATATATATAGTATAATATTAATTCAAGAAGTGTTCGGTGTAGATGCATGATCACACAATGACTGAATCTTAATATGATTGTGTCTATATTTCAAGTGTTGTAGATTTGGGATCACCTTTTGGTCAGGTACAAACTAATATATATTTTAATTTGTGTGGATATATAATTTAATTTGAATTTGTACACATGTGTGAAATGATATATATTATATCTAGATGTAGGGAGGTCATGTGATACCGAGAACCGACCAACCGCAAGTTGTGGTGAGCGCTCCTAAGTCATCATCAGCTCAGGTGCATGCTTTCAAAAGTTTGTTAAGTTTAAATTAAATACACATCATAGATCTAATTTAATTTTCATTTGTACACATGTGAATGATCTATACATTGTTGTATCTATATTTAGGGATTTCATGTTATACCCATGGAGGGTGCACCTGAGCCATCGTCAACATTTATGCATGGGAAATCTCAAGGGCGTGATCATGAGGTCATATCATTCGAGGTTGTAAACTTTACTAAATATCCTATACAATTTTTAGGGACCTTTTAAATATATATATTTGAGGTTTTAACATATTGTTTGATTTATATGAATATGCAAGATATAGTAGATCAAGCATTTGGACCTTCTCAAGTGACAGTTATGCTACTTGTTGAACAAAATGTGCCAGTAGATTCACATGATCATATCATAATTTATGCATACTAAAAATCATTTTTACTTGTATTTACTAGATATTTAATTAAATTTATTTTTATCTTGAGTTTATATTTTCAAGTTTATATGTTTGATTATATCAAAATTTCTAAATAACTTTAAATCTAATTTCAAGCTTCTTGTACTCTTTTACAGCATGATGTGGGTACATCTATTCCACGTGGAACAAAGAGGAGACTTGATTTGACTGATCACCCTAATAGTTAGATGGCTTTAAATTTTATGGACTATAGATCTCTAGTTTTATTTCAATACATGTGTTGGACTTGACATATACATTTCGAACATGTTATTTCATGGACCATTTCACATACATTATATCGATTAATATGATCATGTTTGTGTTTATTTATATCAGTTGACTTTAATATGATGATTATATATGTAGTCAATTATGATTGTGTTATGTTCAATTTGATGATTATATGCACTCATGTATGTATAGATATTTTATCTAGTTTTCAAGTAATACATACACTATATAATTTCTTGTCTAGGATCAAATTTCATATATGTAATTTATCACATGGTTAGGTGACAAATTAAAACATTCCCTAAATAGTTTAGATCATATTCATAATAAATTAAGCGCAAGTAATTTTAACTATTTTCCAATTCTAGCAAATATTTGAATCACTAAACAAAAATCTATCTCCTTGTATGTATAAAATGTATAATCTATACAATTGAACAATTATATAAAATGTGGTAAATACAAGACATGAAATGTATAATCTATAAATTGGAACAACATATTTAAAAAGTGACTAATAATTTCATTGAAGTTCATACATCGAACAAACATATATAATGTATATTGATGTTTAATACAACTATATAACATGATGAAACATATATGTGCATGTAGATACAATTAAAGCTTATCAAATTTTAGGTCAAGACCACAAATTGATATTTGCATAGTCTCTTGGTAAAAAAATTTGCAATGACAATCACATGGTAGACTGACTTGATGAGAACTTGCAAAAATAATCAACGTTTAAGTAAAGTAACTATGGTTTTTATGAGCCATTTAACTAAATAATTCATGCGAGAAAAGAACAATATATAGTAAAATTTAGAAAATTGGATCTTATAAATTCCTTACAAATTCAAGTGATGTTTTCCATAGGATGGATTAAGGGGACCTCAGAGGATATAGCTTAAGGAGGGTCCTAAGAGAATTCCTTAAGGGGAGTTAAGAGGATGGCTTAAGGGGATGCAAGAGGGTGGATTAAGGGGAGTTCATAGAATGACTTAAAGGGATGTAAGATGGTGGATTAAGGGGAGTTGATAGAATGACTTAAAGGGATGTAAGAGGGTGGATTAAGGGGATGCATGTCATGAACCCTAGGATATGGCTTAGCGGGTCCTAAGAGGATGGATTAAGGGGAATTATGAGAGTGAATTAAGGGATGCAAGAGGGTGGATTAAGGGGATGTAAGAGGATATGACTTAAGGGTCCTTTAAGAGGATGGCTTAAGGGGATGCAAGAGGGTGTATTAAGGGGAGTTGATAGAATGAATTAAAGGGATATAAGAGGGTAGATTAAGGGGAGTTGATAGAATGACTTAAAGGGATGTAAGAGGGTGGATTAAGGAGAGTTGAGAGAATGACTTAAAACCCTAAACCCTAAACCATAGGACCTAAAGCCTAGGAGATGAACCCTAAACCCTTAAAACCCATATATATTTGTTATTCTAAGCATCTCATGAACCATAGAAACCCTAAACCCTAAACCATAGGACCGAAATCCTAGGAGATGAACCCTAAACCCTTAAAACCCATATAGATTTGTTATTCTAAGCATCTCATGAACCATAGAAACCCTAAACCCTAAACCATAGGACCTAAAGCCTAGGAGATGAACCCTAAACCCTTAAAACCCATATAGATTTGTTATTCTAAGAATCTCATGAACCCTAGAAACCCTAAACCCTAAACCATATGACCTAAAGCCTAGGAGATGAACCCTAAACCCTTAAAACCCATATAAATTTATTATTCTAAGCATCTCATGAACCCTAGAAACCCTAAACCCTAAACCATATGACCTAAAGCCTAGTAGATGAACCCTAAACCCTTAAAACCCATATAGATTTGTTATTCTGAGCATCTCATGAACCCTAGAAACCCTAAACCCTAAACCATTAACCCATATATATTTGTTATTCTAAACATCTCATGAACCCTATAAACCCTAAACCCTAAACCATATGACCTAAAGCCTAGGAGATGAACTCTAAACCCTTAAAACCCATATATATTTATTATTATAAGCATCTCATGAACCCTAGAAACCCTAAACCCTAAACCATATGACCTAAAGCTTAGTAGATGAACCCTAAACCCTTAAAACCCATATAGATTTGTTATTCTAAGCATCTCATAAACCCTAGAAACCCTAAACCATAAACCATATGACCAAAATCCTAGAAGATGAACCCTAAACCATTAACCCATATAGATTTGTTATTCTAAGCATCTCATGAACCCTATAGAGGCTTAAGGGGATGCAAGAGGATAGATTAAGGGTAGATATACAAGGATATGGCTTAAGGGGTCCTAAGAGGATGGCTTAAGGGGAATTAATAGAGAGATTTAATGGGATGTAAGAGGATGGATTAAGGGTAGATATACAAGGATATGGCTTAAGGGGTCCTAAGAGGATGGCTTAAGGGGCGTTGATAGAGAGGATTAAGGGGATGCAAGAGGATGGATTAAGGGTAGATATACGAGGATATAGCTTAAGGGGTCCTAAGAGGATGGCTTAAGGGGTGTTGAGAGAGTAACTTAAGGGGATGCAAGTGGATGGATTAAGGGGTCCTAAGAGGATGGCTTAAGGGGTGTTGAGAGAGTGACTTAAGGGGATGCAAGTGGATAGATTAAGGGTAGATATATGAGGATATAGATTAAGGGTTCCTAAGAGGATGGCTTAAGGGGGGTTGAGAGAGTGACTTAAGGGGATGCAAGTGGATGGATTAAGGGTAGATATATGAGGATATGGATTAAGGGGTCCTAAGAGGATGGCTTAAGGGGTGTTGAGAGAGTGAATTAAGGGGATGCAAGTGGATGGATTAAGGGTAGATATATGAAGATATGGATTAAGGGGTCATAAGAGGATGGCTTAAGGGGTGTTGAGAGAGACTTAAGGGGATGCAAGAGGGTGGATTAAGGGTAGATATATGAGGATATGGATTAAGGGGTCCTAAGAGGATGGCTTAAGGGGAATTAATAAAGAGACTTAAGGGGATGCAAGAGGATGGATTAATGGTACATAAGAGGATGGCTTAAGGGGTCCTAAGAGAATGGATTAAGGGGATATGAAATCAATTATAAACTTTTTTATAAAATGACAATGAATTAAATTTAGTTTTATATTTATACTATCAATTAAATGTATATATAACTAGATTCAAATTCCATTGTAATATATATGCATCTCCTCTCTTTAAATTGTAAAGCATCTAGTTTTGGGAGACCTGGAACAAAAAATGATATAAAACTTTAATTAGGAAATGACTAAAGAAAAAATATATATATAGACATGTATATGTGATAAAATTTTAACTACATATCGACTATCAATTAAATATATATACAACTATATACTTACCAATATTTATTTACTTCATTTTACCATTTGCATCCTCTCTTTTTTGTAATGCATCTATGATTTTCTCATGATCATCCATTGAAAGTGTCCATAAAACTTTATTAGCAAGCCTCCCTTGATAACTAACTAGTTTTATATTGGTTTCCAAAATCAAATGTGAATAATGTATAATCTTCTTCTGTCTTTCATAATCTTCAAATGCAAGCAATCCATTCTTTCTTATCAAATATTTTTGAAGCTGGGTTCCAACAATAACCATTGAACCAGTTGGATACTCAAAGTTGTCATCATCCACTCTAGGATGTACCAACTTATGTTTTCTCTCAACACATCTAGCCAACCAATACTTCATCTCCTCTTCATTCCCCTCAGATGCAACAACAGCATACACATGTCTTGCAAAAATAAATAAAAAATTCAATAAAGAGTGCCTTATATTTAATTCACATATAAAAATGCATACATATAAAATTAAACTCAATAAATAATGTGCCTTATTGTACAAGATTTGAAACACGATCATAAACATCTAATGCGAACACTTGATTATCTTCAATTGTCATTCCATGTTGAACATGTGTCGATGTAGGTGTTAAGGCTCTTTGTTGCCATTGTTCAACCCATTTCGTATTTTCACACACCTCCCAATCACCTACAATACAAAATTGACAAAATCATGCCAACTCCCTTGTCCATATTTTCCATGTGTTTTTATTTTAACTCTTAAATGAATGCCATTTTGTAGATCCATTAATTGTTTTACAATCTTGTCGAGGAAAAATATCATTTTCTTCAACTAACCAAAAGAAGCGTCAAATTATTGAACTCTCACTTGTTCTTGTAGATAATTTGGTATTGCACCAATCTACAATTTCACATGCATCTCTAAATTTCATAGCATCCTCAAATTTTAGTTGCTCTCTAGCAAGAGCTCTTCTCACACATGCACCTACTCCATCGTGTTCTCCCTTACCATGTCTAGCTTCAAAAAAACTCTACATGTGTTGGATATTATTTTCCTTATGAACTCTACATAACCAATAAAACATTCTAGCATTTTTTAATTGACCCGTGCAATTATCCGACCATATGAGATGTTCTCTCATTTGAATTCCTCTCTCTTTTAATTTTTTATAAAATATATCAAAACAATATTGAACAAACTCAAATGAATGTAATCGATTATCACTTACATAAAAATGGTGCTCTCTCAATTTTTTTCTATTATCTTCTCTACTATCATCTACATGTCTATAAACAATATGAACAAATATAGCTACTTGCACTGAATTATAATACTATGATTGAATTTCTTCTTTTGGAGCAAGAGTATAATTTTCAGCAAAATCAACAACTGACAATATAGTTCTAATTGGGAATGTGTTTTTACCTAAACAAAATTTATTATCAAGCCAATGAGCATACTGAGAGTGTTTAACATATTTAGGTACAATCTTATCTTTAAATTCTTTAATAAATGCATGCACACTAAATTTTTCCACAATTAGCTCACAACGCTTTCCAATTTTTCCATCTTTTAAATAATACTCTAACATTTTTTAAAAAAATTACATCCACTAATTGTTGTCCAAATTCCTCTAAACTAATTTCATGCATACATTCTCCTAATAATGAAAAGTTACCACATCTATCACATTGTCCATAAATACATGCTTTTAAATAGAATAAGTTTCCATTAGAGGGTTCATAAAATAAACCTGTTGTAAAATCTTTGATTATTTCAAGTGGCATATTAATACCACAAATGTCCTACATAATTTGGTTAGCATGCAAAGTGCATCGTATATATCAAAAACTATCATAATAATAATGAAATTGTACATGAGTCTTACAATAACAAGAGATTTGTTGCTTATTAATTCTAACATACCAAGGTTTACACTTTTCGAATGATCTTTGACTTATGCTAGTATTCAATAGTAATATTGAAGCATCTAAAAAAAATTTATATAATTCAGTTTGAGTCGTATCTAAGAGATGCTTTGGATGAGGTTCATGAATTTTGGAACCCACCATTAATTTTAAGAAATCTTTAATGTTAGGTGATACTCTTGTATTATCATGCCAAAAAAAATTCGATTAAAGATTTAATCTCATTAGTTAATTTCATGTTTGATCTTGGGAGTCTACCACTAAAACTCCAACATTGATTAATTGGATATTTTTCAATACTTTCTCTTCTTTTAGCAACTCTTATCAAATTTTTAGGATTTACTTTTATACATTTACTAATCTTACTTAGCATTCTTTTATTTGAAGTTGCTTTATTAACTAGAGTAGTTGTTATTACACGATGAGTTGCATTCTTATCTTTAGATCAACTTTTCTTACCTATAAAATCAATAGCATTAGCAACACTAGATATGACTTGTTCTACTGAATCATCTATCTTTTTTGGTTTTACAAAAATATCTAATATTTTCATCACATTTCTCATTTTCAACATTCTCATCAATTGCACCATGAGTTGACATTGAAATCCTAATTTATTTCTATAAAAAAATATTTTATATATTCTATTTACATAAGTTATAATTTGTCTCCCAAAAACTTTACCATGAAGGTTATCTAGCACATCTTTTTCAATTGTAAAAAAAACATTTTCATCTTCATCCATACAAGGGGTTTCATTTTCATTCACGCAAGGGGTTTCATTTTCATTTTCAAACATAAAAGGGATTTCATTCTCATTTTCATCAATATGAGGGATTTCATTCTCATTTTCATTCTTATAAGATATTTCATCAATTTTTTGAAGACATACCTGGATGGATTGTTTGAATAGGTGCATTTTCCATATCATTGGGAGGTGGATTTGAAGACATACCTGAAGTTGTTTGCATAGGTGTTATTTCCATATCATTCAAAGTTGAAGTTGAAGGCATAGTTGGGTTTTCTGAGGCCCCACCTATAAGTGGACATTAAAACTACCATTAATTGGCAATCAATATTTAGGAATAATGTTATTAGTGTTCTATGAAACAATAATTCTTGAGGATAAAAAAATTGTGGTTTACTCCTTTTAAGCTTTGGTAGCATCATTGTTATGTAACTAACGCAATTATCACAATGATTACCATATTACCATTTAATCATTAAATCAATAACAATGATTGTATTTAAAACACATTTTCCATTTAGTAATAATACTTTCATTTGATCACCATTTCAAAGTGAGATTGTTGATCAATTATTGATTTTTTTCATAATAATAATAATACTATTATCCAGTCATTAGAATAATATCAATAATAAAATCAATTGCTTAACAAGAAGGTTTTAAAGATTATTATCATTTAACCCATGATTAAATCTAAATATTAATAATGAGAGAAATAATTGAGTACTTAACATCCATGATAATACCTTCATTATTATTTCATTTCCCCTACTAAGATGATATTGGATATCAATTTTAGATCTTAATACCATGATTAAACAATAGTAATTGTTGGTAGTAACAATAAATATAATATAAATATTAGATAATAAAGATAGTACTAATATTAACGTTATTAGTAAGTAAAACGTAACTTTAATATCAATGACGAGTAAAATATAACATTAATATCAAAAGAAGTATTATTTAAATTTATATTAATCAAGAAAGTTACATGTTTTCAACATTGAAATTCATGCAATTATGACTAAATTTGATGTTAGAAAGTTTAAATCAAATTGTGCGTTAAATTGAGTTAATGCATAAAGTATATGCTTTAGTGTTGATATTCAACAAATGGTGGCAATTTGAAAAAGAAAGAAAGAAAGAAAAAAAGGGGGGAGAAAATCAATGAAGAAGGTTGCACATGAGAAGCTTAGATTCGGTATGTAATATTGTTTTTAATGAATGTCCTTAACGGATGCACCCAATTTGGAAATACAGTGATAAAAATAAAGCTTTGCAACCGTTATGAAGATCAACGCTTTTGATCATTGATTTAGCTTCACACAAGCTACGCATTTATCTTCACTTAATGATGACCTTTTCTTCACTTAATGATGACCTTTGGAGAGGTACAGGGGTCATAGGAATTAATGGGGTGGCGAGCTTTCGACAGAGAAATAAATGAAGTGATGGTCGGCAGAAAGTGGGGATAACCCTACCTTCACGTTGCATGTAATTTTCCATAATCAGGATGTATAGTTAACTTGTTTCATTCCTCCTGCAAAAAGGACATTTAATAGGTGAGGTGAGATTTATGTATTATGGCAAGTGGGTGGTCATAAAATTAATTCCTATGTCCTCATGACGCGTATATGCAGTTCATTGAACCTGCACCATTTATGAGGCATGGGGTTAACATTGATTTCACCAGCAATAGTATCTAGGTTTGAGATCTTAGCCATTTATGTGATAGTTATGATAAATGGCAGGTCACTCGGTAGATTTTGGGGATGTTGGGAGTAAAACCATAGAAAATTCTTGGGGGTTTTGAGATTTGCGATACACCCTTTTGAACCTTGGGGGAAATCATTTGGCAGTCTTTGGATTATCCAACTGATACCTCGCTGACAGGGGAGATAACCTGAGCCACGTACAACACAGAGGGCTGAAAGGAAGAGATTTTCTCAAAATTCATGGAGCAGAAGAAGAGGACACCAATTTTAGAAAGGCTCATGTGAATGGATCTATTTGTTGGAGACATGGTTGAAATCTAAATTGAACCAGTTTTATGCTACAGGTACACCACCATGACTTTTTTTTATTCTTTCAATTTTATAGAAGACATTAAAATTGATCTCCAATACTTTATTTTGTTTCACCTAGTAAAATTTGAGTGGAAAATGAATCTGAGCCAATTATCTTCTTTTATATGAATTTGGAAAGTTTGTATTCAACAATAAGATGTATGGACATATTAAACAAGTTTGTAGTCTCAAATCTTGGCATATACTTTAGGAATTTGTAAGGGGGAAGAAGGGAAAATAAAATCGGGAAGTAGCACAGTAAATATTTTCCTTGCACAGAAAATCAGTCAATAATGGTATTAATAAATTCTAGAAGAGCATCATTTAAACTTTCATTTGGCTAGTATTGTGTTGGTATGTCAAATACCTAGTTGGTAATCACATTGTTTGTAAATCTGGGTACATTACAGCGTTGGGTGATTGGGTTGTAACACATGGGATGGTTGGGAAAAATCCCAATGAATATTGTTTTCTCTTTTTGTAATGAAACTAGGTCGAAGAATATAGTTCATCTTGATAGCAGCATAACTAAAACAAAATTTAACCCTGTTACACTACATGACATCCAAATATGGTGTCATGAGCATGGTTGCTAAACTATGTTCTAGTGTTGGCCATTAGACTTGGTAACACTACATTCTCCATGATCAAATTATGATAATAAGACTTCCTACCATTACATTATGATAAAATAGGCATTGGCATTATTTGACCCTGCTCATTGTGGTGAATGCAAATCTGCAAAGTAAGAGGATTTCATCCCTTTTTATATGCCTTTTATTGTTCTATTTTTTTTTAATATGCATCAGTAGGATTGATTCATTAATTGGCATGTAGCATAGTATCATGGCTACAGATGTAGTATTGTTGTTGGAGAGGCGTGGGGATGAGAATCTTGATATGTATGCATTGGTTTATTGCTTTTATGATCTGTTAAGATCTATGATAGTTCTTTAATCTCTGTGGTTATATTTTGTCATAGTTGCCTTGAACAATTTGTCAAGTAGATCAATGTCATCCTTACCTCCACATCTTGGTTTGTAAAAAATACATATTTATGTGAGAGCTAGTATAGCAGCACAAAAAGGTAATAAGTACATAGTTATGTATGAGGAAATTGAGTATAAGAGTATTCAAATTACATCAAAATAATACTTGATAGTTTTCCCATAAGTCATCATGCCTCTCTTAAATCCTCCCAGTAATATTTAATCTGTATGATGTATCACCAGAAAAAGTTAGAAGGGATTTTTTTTTTAAATAAAATCCAGAACCATAATTTGCTAGAATTCTATGTAATGCCATGAACTCAACCATGCAACCTCCAAAACAAGCAAACGTATCATTTTTTTTTCCCTATTTAAAAGACAATTACACACAACCAATCAAATGACTAATCCACCAATGATATTGTATGGTAGTTTTCAGCTACAACTTTATTTGTTCATGTGAAACCTAGCTTGTCTTATTTTTCAGACATTATTTCATGGAAAAGTTTACTTTTATGTTTGCCTACTCTATTTTAGTATATGAGGCATTACTGCAGTTCTTTGTGCTAAGCATGTTCAATAATGAGAATGACACTTGTAGATATTCTTGAATAAATTAGTGCACCCTAGATGCTGCCCATATTGACTTCGCTAAGATGTGAGAGTTAAATAAAGAAGAAATAAGTAGATGGAAAAGAGGGAGAAATAATAGGTGGTCACCAATGAAAAATGAAATAAAATAAAAGAATACAAATAAATAAATAAATAGTTCTAGTGGAGATATTAAGGCAATTTTCTATACATTCTTGTTTTTATTACAATCTGCATGTCTTGAATGATGAGATGTAGAACTAATCAATCCTACCTTCATGATGTGAATCCCTTGTCTTCTCTTAAAGCCCTATTAGGATTGCCTAAGCATTTTAGTTACTTAACTAAATATTATAATCTATATTTGGTTGTATGTTGTTATGTTATTTATGAATTGTGTGCTTTGAAAATAAAATTTCAAAGCTAGTCATATATTGTAAACAAAATTTGAAATTTTTGTTTTGTCCTTAATTGTTTTTTTTTTAGTTAAAATTCCTAGGCATTACAGGTTTGTCTCCATAAATGCATTTTCTTCCATATTCACAATATTCACATTTGAATCATCTTCATTCATCTCATCATTCATGGTTTCCTCTTTAACATTCATGGAACTAGATGCTTCCAAATTTTTCATTTGACAAATCATTTCTCTTCTATCCCTTTGTCTTTGTGCCTCCATTTCTTTATTTGCTTGAATTTCTTCGGGTGTCATTAACTTTCTACATTTTTATTTTTCCTTTGATTTGATCCCATGGTTACCAAACCCTCTTTGATAACAAAAAAAATGATTCTTAACCTATTTTAAAATTTCCATCTCCTTCAAATATTCAAATAAAACTATGTAGTATGAAGATTATTTTTTCTATAAACTTTGAAGTACAAAAACATCATGAATACATCCAAAAGTTCTCTTTTTCCAAATCTTCTTGTAAAATGTTCTTACATACTTGATTCGACTTCAAAAAATTCAACCTACACTTGTCTCTTTCAACAATTTGAATAGAATATTCCCTACATAAGACAAATTTGCAATAAAAAATGTAGAAAATGGCGCTTTCGGACTGTACTACAAAAAAGGAATGTTACAAGAAAATGTGTGTTATCAGTATTTCCAAATCAGGAAAAAATGGCTATATAAGAAATGCGTCCACATTATAAAATGCGTACGCATTATAAAATGTGTACGTGTTATATTTTAGGAACACATGTGTTATATAACATGTACATGTTACCTTTACCCAATAGGTAAATGGATAACGTGTACGTGTTATTAATGCGTATGTGTTTTGTTTAAATAACACATACACATTTTGTTTAAATAACATGTATGTGTTTTAATAATGTGTACATGTTATTAAAAAATTTAATTTTCAACCCATATGTAGCGTTGGTTTTAGGCTCGGGAAAGGCTTGGAGATCAACCCTTAGCCTTTGACTTGCAACTAAAAAACTAAGGCAGATTGAAGAAGAATGTCCAACTTTGGCAATATGGTTGATGGACTTTTTTTTTGAATCAATAGATAAAATTAAAACCCATTAGAGAACACGACGTCTAATTTGTAAATATATAATTTTTATTAAGATTGGATTATGTTTGTTATTTTTTAATTAATTTCTAAGCAAACTAGTCCTTAAACTTGAAATATCAGGCTTTCTTTGTTTTTTAATAACTTTTTTTTGGTTAAGTTTCTTGTAAAAGAATTTATATGGCCTCAATTTTTAGACAATTCTCTACACAATGAAAAAAAAATATTCAAAAAAAAATTAGTTTAGATCCAATTATGTTGTTTGTACGCGTTGATTTTTAAAAACAGCAATTAAGGCCAATAAAAATTCAATAAAAAAAATATTCAAAAAAAAATTACAAAAAAATTTCCTCGTCAATCTTCATGTTGTTAGCTCTCTTTCCCCAAAAGGAATTAGCAAAATACTTTTATTTGGGTCAAAAAGTGGTGTCCATACACATGCATGGTATGGTAAAAAGCAGGGAGTTTTAAAAAGTGGTTTTTATACATCCCTATCAAAATTTAATTTCTATAATCAGGGTAGTTGAATAATTTACATATTTTAAAACTAGATTCAAAATGATAAATTTCATGTTACTGACTTTTTTTAAGATTCATTGTATAAGTGCCTCAAATTTTTAGATCAAGTGTGACAAATTCTGAAAAATAGCAAAAACACTTCCACTTTTTGAGCTTTTTGTGGGCCCAACTTCTTGCATCAGCCCCTCTCCATATAAAAGGTTTTTTGCTCCACGATTCAAAATTCAAATTGATCATAATGTGAAGGATTGTTGGAATTTTTTTTGCATTCTTCCAAAAGAAAATTCTCATTCATATAGATCTATGGGCATATCTAGTGCATGTTATCTTGTTGTACATGATGATTTGGTATACCGCAAAGCTCTATTTTCAAATAATAGTGTGCCACAATGCCTACCTATTTTGCAAAACATATGCTTGGGTATGTGTGCCAACTGTTTCCTAAATGGAACAATTATACGAGGGTGTATTATTAGATTTTCTCTACATGTGGTATGTCTGGTTTCCTGGTTTCAAGCCAATCCTAAGCGACCTCATGAAAAATTTGTGAAGAGGATTTTTAGATACCTAAAGGGTACTCTGAATTATGGGCTATGGTGCAAAAGGATCAAAATTTCTAAGTGCCTATACTAATACTGATTGGGAAGAATGTGTTGATGACTAGAGAAGTACAAGTGGAAGTGTATTCTTTTTTGGGAGACAAATTAATCTCATGGTTCAGCTAAAAGCAAGATTCAATGTCTTTGTCCATAACATAAACAAAATATATTATTGTAGCATCTTGTTGTACTCAGGTGCTTTGGATGAAGTAGACTTTGAACGATGTGAAGTTGGTGTATGATGAACCTATTCCTATATTGTGTGACAATTTACAAGTGCTATTAACATTTCTAAGAATCCAGTAATGTATTCAAGGACTAAACACATCTCAATTTGGTACCATTTTCTAAGAAAAAAAGTTGCTAAACATGAAATAATGGAGTATGTTCCTACCAATGATTATATTGCAAATATCTTCACTAAGGTACTTTCAAAAGATACTTTTGAATATCTCTGGAAAAAGCTAGGGGTCATTTCCCCTCCTTGTTCTAACTAGATGCATAAAAGGTGCATCTTTCTAGGGGGATAAATTCATGTCATATCCTTTCTCCTAGATTGATGGTTACTACCCTTCAAGGGGAGTTGGTAGTAAGGGATATTATTGAAAGAGTTGTGTAGTTGTGCATGTATAGCTACTTGAAGAAGAAGTTTTTTTGGTCAAACGGGGAGCATATGTTGCTTCTTCAACAAAGGATCATTTTACCCTTTGCTCCTGAAGTTAGAAAGTCCTTCTACCTTGTGCAAAAGTGTTTGGACCTTTGTCCTTGATGTCAAAGGGGGAGAGTGAGTAGTGTGTTTCCATCAATTCCAAAGGGGGAGATTATTGGCAGTTGTTGTCATTAGTGTCAAAATTGATGGTTGTGTTGTTGTCATTGATGTTAACACTAAGGAGATTATTGGCAACTGATTGTAATTGATGTCAACACCTGAGTAATATGTTAGATGCCATGCCTCATTAAAGAAGAGAAGAGTTGAATAAGTTCATGGTTGGATGTCATGCCTTATCAAAGAAGAGAAGAGTTGAATAAGTTCACGGTTGGAGGTCATGCCTCATCAAAGAAGAGAAGAGTTGAAGAATTTCATGGTTGGATGTCATGCCTTATCATAGAAGAGAAGATTTGAAGAATTCCATGGTTATATGGCATGCCTTATCAAAGAGGTATTATTGTTGATGTTCATATAATGCTTTATTACTGTCAACAAAGTTGTCTTCATAATAATATATTAAGATGAGGATTAGAAGCATGACTAATGTTGGAGAGATGTTGTTGAAGGTCTAATATATGTCTCATGCTCTCCCCTAATGAACCTAATAATATGTGTTTCTAAAAGGAATTTCTGGTCTCTGCAAGTTGCACAAATGTTTTTGGTCCAGGAAGATTCATTCAAGTCTTTCTGGAAGAATGCATCACATTCATTTGTTGTTACAATTATGGTCTTTTAGTTTGGTATTCAATTTTTTTTATCTATGTACATTGCACTCCTATCTTTTGAGGTCATATTTGTTGCCAAGGAGGTTCTTGTGAATTATAGAAGGTTGGTAGTGTTGCTAGTTGTTTGGATTGGTCCAAGAAATGCTTTGTATTTCTCTGCAAATTAAGATCTCTACTCTTTCAACTTGGTGAATATGCTCACAACATCTATGCAATGTCTCAATTCCAATTTTAAGTGTTGAAGTGGTTTGCAAGCTTTTCTACAAATGATACATCATCTGGTTATGTATTTTGTGTTTCCTAAATAGAGTTTTTGTACCTACTTGATCTGTAGTGGTTGTTGATGGCATGGTCGTACGAATGAATAGTATGGAAGTGATATTGGGTGTTTAAGGAACATCCCTATGTGATCCGTATGTTTCTAATTGGTCACTTTGGTTTCGCATTGTGTCTTGAGTTGGCTTTCTAGTTATTTATGGATATATGACTAACAAGGCTTGTTTCTTTGCTTAGGGTGTGTGCTTGGGGGGCTACTCCAACATTGAAAGATGTGTCATGATAGATTTGGGTCTTGACCTATCCTATTTAGGACTGCATCAAGTAAATTCATTTGAAAGAGTATTTATGGGTTGACTGATTATGTGCTTCAATGTTCCATCCACACATTTCTTTGATGTTGACTTAAGTTAATGTGTGTCTATGTGTAAATCATTGTGGATCACATTGAAAGAAGTGTTACAATTGTTTTTAGTCCTCTCTATCCTTGGGATAGGACTGCATTATGCTTTGGTGGCTGACCAATTGAATTCATTGTCTATTCTCTTTTTGGTCGACATAATTGAATAATTAAAGTGTTGTGGCGGATATAAATGCAAGATAATTTTAGATGCAACATGATGGAGAAGTGTACAAGTGCAAAAAAGTGTGTGTGCAAGCTATATTTAATATCCAACAAATATATTGCTAGATATTGTGAAAGGAAAGATAAATTGAGTTTGAACGCCTTAATCAACAAAGAGTTGTGTTGGAAATATTTGTAATTCTCTTATAAATATTTTGTATCCTAATTTGAGATAGTGAATCTCATCAGGTCCTCTATATCTTGCTTTTGGAGTTGGTTGGTACTTCAGTGTTGTAAGTCCTTTTTGTATCTTGCTCTAAGGTAGTGAGTCTTCTTGCAATTCTTTTGGTAGTGAGCCTTATATTATGAGTTAACTCTCACAGTGGTTTTTCCCTCATTGGGTTTTCCATGCAAATATAGTTTCTCCTTGTGCATGTGTGTGTTCTCTATCTCCTCTTTTCTTTTGATCTGATTGCTACTATATCTTTCATTGGTAAAGTGTGTTGAACATGTTAAAGATTCAAATTTTTATATTATTCTTTGTTCCTATTGTGCTTAAAGTTCTATCTTTATTTGCTAAATGAGTTTTGAGTTGTGTTGAAGTTTCAAGTTTCAGAAGGGGTTGATTTTTGTATAGGTTGATTCACCCCCCTCTCAATCTCTGAAATGTTCAACAGGTTTCATATTGTAGTGGCTCCATAGAGCTATGATTTTGATTGTGAATATATGTATTTATTAAGTTCCACATGACATTTAATTAGAAGATGAAATAAGTTTAACATAGACATTAAAAAAATCTCATTCAATGTTCTCAAAGATCACTAAAGCTAAGAATGAAATTAATATATGAAAATTAAAGAGATGCATGGATATTTGGAATTAGATATTTAATAACATGAACATGAGACATGTCCTTAAATTTATTCTAAAATTAATCAAATTATTATTTCATATTACATTTTGATATATTTGATTTCCACTAGATGTGACAAATAAATAAAAATGAGCTTGATCTCTTCTAGTCATATGTTGAAAACAACTTCTTTAAGCATGATACATTCTACTAAAAAATTTAGTATAAATGAAACCATATTTATACCACTAAATTGGCATTCTCAATTTATCATAAGAAAAAGGTAGAAATCAGATCTTTACAAGTAGAATATTGTGAAATTTTATGGCAAGAAAAAATATAGTAAAAAAGATGCAAACAAACTTCTAAAATGAAGTAAAGTGAAAGTGACTAGCTAGTGGAAAGGGGAACACAAAATTGGGAAAGAGATGAGGTGAAATTTCATATTGAAATTTCTAAATGGGTAAGAGAATCATGAAATAACTTGATGAGAATGGAACCTATAACCCTACCAATGAATGATAAATTCATCAAATCAAGAATAAAATATTCAAATTTCAATGATATGGTGTTGTATGGAATGACAAAGCCTTAGGTCATTTTGATCATGTCTATTCATAGCACACCATTTAATCAATAGATCTTTGCATCAACATCTACAATCACAAGGAAAAATACATAAGATTTCACATTATGCTTGATGTGTCATAGTCTGAATTAGAGGGTTATGGGATTCTGTCATATATACAAGTACAATTGGTAGACTCATTATTTTGTAAAAATATCACCTACTTGATCATTGTATTGTGGTTTATTGTAACTTTTTAAATATAAATCTAGGATCTATCTCTCAATCAAAATCCTATATCTTGACAATGACTCATGTCAAGATTCACCACAAAATGCTATATAAAAACATGTAAATGATTAATAATGATTAGTGTGCACTTCTAATGTTATATCATTTTTTAATAAAGTGCTTATAAATTCAACTATAGATCTCCTACCAAATTTACAAGACATTTTATATAAATTATAATCAGTGTAACCATCGGGATTGCTCATTTAAACCATAGTGGGTCACCATGTAACTTCTATGAGGATCTTGTAGCTCTCGGTATCTTATCATGACATATTTTTGAATTTTATAATCTTATTATAAATTGCATTTAGGTTATTTGTGGCTTCTATGAAGGCATGAAATTATATCACTTGAAAATAAATTTTAACTTGCAACTAATATTTCCATTGAAAGGTTATAATTTTTTTTTGAAACAGCCTCATACTAGTATATAGTCTTTTCTTATGACAATATATAGTCTTCTTTTACTAGTATACAATCTTCTTCATGTTTGGGAGTGCATACATTTAAATAAATCTATTATATTTTCATTTCTAGTAGATTGGATTGCTATCTTCGTAATAATTGTAGTATCAATATCAATATAATTCATTGATGGTCAATCATAATACAATCTTTACAATAAATGCAAATATAGTTATTTTTGTCCACCTTTACCACAACTGTAACTCCTATCGACTCTAATACCACTCAAAAATTTTGTTAAATACATTTCAAATCTACTTATTATGCATTAGATATTATGTAATACACAACAAATTTTGTGTTATTAATCTTAATCCAATACATGAGACTCAATAAGCTATAGATGTGGAGAAGCGGTTAATGACATTACACCATCAATGAAAGAATGGTCAAATGAGAAGAAATTTGAGAGTGATTTGTAGCACAAGGGGTCTTATAAATTACCATGTTCAACATTTAATTTCAAAGTGTAAAGGCTCCTTAATATTTATTACTCACATAGTTAGTGGATAAGGCTTAAGTCATGGGTTTGCTCCCCATGGTCTTGGGTTCAATTTTGAGGTTGGTTTGACCTAATGCATGGTGCTTGTGGGGAGTGGCATACATCCCTATGGGATTAGTTTCACCTCAACTCGCCTTTCACTAGCATTGGGTTGGGCCATGGGGATACCCCTAGGTCAAAAAAATAAAAAATTATTCATTACATAAAATTCTTAAATTATGTCTGAATTTATTTGTAGACTAAACAATGCAATACCATAGTATAATGGAAGCATGCATTATTCTTCTCCCTATATACAATTCCCTCCATTAATTTACATTTTTTATATCTTTTGCATGTAAAATAAATTGAGCTACCTTGCAGCATTGAAAAGCTACCCTTTAAATCACCCACCCTATGTTTCAATAGCAAAATGCATAAGTGCATTATGTATATTCATGTTATATATTATTTTCTTTAACTATGTTTCCTATTGAATATTTTTGTAAATTAAAAAGTGTAATGCCACCATACAATGGAGACATGAAATATTATCTCCATGTATACATTTTCTTCCATTATTTTATATTTATTAATATCTTTTGTTGTAAAATTATATACTATGTTTGAGGTAAAGGAAAAAATGATGGACTAAGGATGGTCAACATCATCCCATAGTAGGGTTATTAGTATTCCTATAAAAGATAGGAACTCCATTGATACCTCTTTTTGAGATTTTGTTATAAATTAGTTGAGTGTAGACATATTCAAATAAAACAATAGATATGCAAGAGAAAAAAGACATTGACAACTCCAAAAATATGTTTTTTTGAGAATGTTTTAAGGTTTGAAATGGTACCAACATAGGATATTTCATGTAAAAATATGTAGAAGGAAAAGGTGCTTTAAAAGACAAATGCCAATATATTTTCAAACAATTGTCAAAAGGTGAAATTTAAAAATCATTTTCAAAACTCAACACATTGGGTATTATGTGGCACTATTAAACACTAACATCTTTAAATTAATACAAACTTTGGTTGTATTATTTTATGTTGGTGTTGAAACTTAGAAGGCTTGTGATAAAACCTTAGCAGTGATTTCCATGAATAACCATGTTGGTGTTGAATAATAGCTAGCTTGCATTCTCCATGTCACCCCGCTTAGCAATAGAGATCGAGGGTCATGGAATCCTCCTCATAAGTCCCTTTCATAATTATTTTCCATTAACTTCTATAATTTGTAGGTGAACCAAGGATTTTTGGGGTATGTGGACTCTCTTACACTTCTAGGGTTTTGCACCTAAAAGGAGAGAGGTATCAAAAACCTTCATGGCTCACTCAAGAATAATCCCTTGAGATTCCAATGAAAATGAGATTGAAATATGTCAAAGGGGAATGTCATAGATGCTAAGAATTGATAAAATAAATTAAATAGTAATGCAAAACTAAGAAAATGCAAAATGTTTGAAAACACACTATGATATACAAAATGACCTAGAAATGCAAATAAACTATAACAAAAACTTATGAAATTAAAGGTGTGCACTTGGAGACTGGAAAAGGATGGAATGGAGCTCTATAATCTTGAATAAATCACTATTGAATCCAATTGGGACTCATACGCCAAGCTAGGCGACTTAGTCCTATTTCAGGAAGATTCTCCCATAATATTATTTCAAACAACTAGGTACTCAAAACTATAAAAATCTTTGTTCAGGCTTGGAAATGGAACTCATACACCACTAATAGTGTATCAATCTACTTTGGGATTTTGAGAAATTCAAAAGTGGAATTTGTAGCTCCCAAACTGCACTTCTGTTTGTGACAGATTTTTGGATCTAAAACTACATAATCTAACCTATAGGTGTTCTCCTACCTTCTTTTAGGGATTTGAAAATTTTGAATGACTTTGATGAATTTTTGACAACTTTTCTAATCTTTCTCTTTGACAAATCTACAAACAAGACCTACAAAACACATGCAAAGAGAGGGAAAAATTATTGAAGGGTTAGAGAATAGGGGTTTTCCTTGGTCAAACCCCTTGTTGGTAATCAAACCCTTGAAAATGAAATGAAATATGAAAAGAGAATGATGAATGAACAAAATAAATGCTACAACTCACCAAACCCTTGAAGTAGAAATCCGAAGACATGCAAGTAATAGCTCCAATGGATGTAGACTTGAGAATGCCTAGAATGCTTAAGTGGTGGATTGATGATTTATGGAATAATTAAGTGAGTGAATGGGGGGGTGAAATGAGAGGGAAAATCCTATATTTATACACAATTATGCAATAATTCCAAAAAATACAACATCACAGGCAGACCTTAGATCTTGGAAAATAAAAACTTGCCAGAATTTTGAATTTATTTTGATTTTTGAGCCAAAGGGGACTCATTCACCCCTAGTGGTGAATGGGTCACACTTAGGAATTTTAAGCGAGTGTCAGAAATTAAGTATTTTAAATGATGTTTATTGGGTTTATTCTTAAAAATACACTTAAGGCCTATAAGTGTAAAATGGGGGCCAATTAAAGCATAAGAAAGGGTCAAATTATTGATGACAAGCCTAGAAAAGCATGAAAGTTTGTTACAACACTTTACAACACTTTGAAATAAGGCTTGGTAAGTGATAAAAAGATATTGTTTAGGTGAAATATATTAATAGGATCCTAGAAAAGTGTGAAGATATGTTACAACACTTTTGCAAGGCATCATAAAATTCTTATTAATTCACAAGGTCCCAAGACCTAATGCGAATGTGTTGACCACATTACAACACTAAATCAAGGAAAAACTAAGCCAACATCCACAAGAAAGACCCAAATGAGTGTGAAAATGTCCAAAGATCCATTTTTCTAAGCTACATTTAGCCCCCACTTTAGTGAGAGGAGGAACCTTCTTCAAACTCACACTAATGTAGTCAAACATGCACATCAAGGGATACAAATACACCCATGCTAGCAAGATAAGACAATAACAATCAAGAGGGGTGATCAAGCCCCGAGGATCAAGATCTCATGGCAAACCAAACATTAGCACAAATGAAAATGATGTAAATAGTCAAAGGGAGAAAAGGAAACAGAACAAAAGGGAGAATCAGGTCAAGCTTTGATCGTTTTTCCATCATATTGTGGATCAAAACTAGGTTGTTTGTCCGAGAAAATCATACTCACTCTGAGGTGATGGAACTCATGGTTTTTCATCAGGTGAGAAGTCTTATAAGGTGAGAAACATACACTCATGGTTGGTATGCACTCACACACAGACAGGTAGCTATGGGGAAAGTAATGCCTCGGAATGGGCTTCCTTCTCAACCATACTGAAGTTATAACTCCTTATAACTTTAATAAGGCACCACAAAAGAAAATGACTTTTTGAGCTTCATGAGACAATCAAAACTTTGTATGCTTGGAGCTCATGAACAAACGTGATGGATCCACAAGCATGCAAGCTATTTTATGCAAGGTGACCATATAAAAAATAAAAAATGCAACATGCAAAGGATGTTCAAAGGAGTCTTTCTTAGTTCATGTGAGGTCTATAACTTAGGGAACATTGTGTCTAATGTATCCAAGAGAGGACCGATCAAAGAATAGAAAATTTACAACTTAGGGGATGTAGTATGTTGCATCATGCCACTAAGAGGCATGTAATATGCTAAGATAGATCACACTCCTGAAGGACATCATACCCAATGTAATCCACAGAGCAACAAAATGCATCATATGAAGTAAGAAGGTTGCACAAAGAACCAAGAAAAGGAAAAAAAATGCAAAAGAATAATGCCAATGTATGTCTCCACTTTAAAGGAATCGCTAGCACCATATTGTGAGAAATTACTTTAAAGTAGCAAATGAAATACACAAATAAGAAATAAGACATGAAAGCTAACTGAGAAAGCCCTATGCCAAGTCATATGTTTCTTAGTAAAGCTACGTCATGTGAGATAAAAATAAAAGGGAGGGGTTGCCCCCAAAAATGAAAACACCAAACACATAAGGGATCTATGAATTTGGGGTCAATATGTTCTTTGCTGCAATGTTTTGTAGAGAGCTTAGAACTGTCATCATCCCCCAAATACATAGAACTAGAAGAATGACACAAAGAGAGTGAAAATAAAGAAAAACCTTTTGGGTCAACATGGAAGAGACATAGGGTGCCTCAACTCTTTGCGTCATCCCCAAAGGGAAAACACAAGCCAAAAAGACAAGCAAAAATGGTAAAAGAAAAGGGGCATTTGGGTCAACATGAAAGAGACATGAATGTCTCAATGTCTTATGTCATCCCCAAAAGGAAAACACAAGAAAAGACAAAATAAAAGGCAAAGAAAAAGAAATCCTTTTGGGTCAACATGAAAGAGACATGAATGTCTCAATGCCTCTCATCATCCCAAAAAGGAAAACACAAGAAAAAACAAAAGAAAAGCCAAAGAAAAAGAAAGCCTTTTGGGTCAACATGAAAGAGACATGAATGTCTTAGTGCCTTGTGTCATCCCTAAATGGAAAACACAAGAAAAGACAAAAGAAAAATCCAAAAGAGATGCACAACATAGAGAAGAATAGAAATACAAATAGAGGAATGTCACAAAGAGAGAGATAACATCAAACAAAACATCATGGGGGATCACATTATGCACATGCAAACACACAAAAGAAAAAGAAAGAAAATAAAAGTGTAAAAGACTAGTAAGGAAAATGCAAGTCAGCCATCAAGCAAGGCATCCACCTCCCAATCGTGTTCATTATATTCCAAGGGCAGGCAACTGGCCAAAGGGACAAGAGCAAGTGTCGAAAGAGTAGAAGTACTAGGTTCATTACTCTGTATAGGAGATTTGTCATTTAAGATCATCGAAGAGGAAAATAATGTGTTCAAATCATTATGCACCTCTTCATCAATTTTAGTTATCTCGTCATCATCATCCAAATTAATCACAATAGGACGACGAATGATAATGTCCAATGAAGAGTGTAACTCTTGTTGTGATTGTTGTATTGGATCATTTTGTTTTGATTGGGAAAGAGGATCATCATGCATTACTTCAATCAAGTGTGGATTTTGATTTTCTTTGTTGAACTCTTCATGTAACTTGTGAGAAAGGACATGACGTCTACGCCTACACTCTCTAGCACCTCTATTTCTTTTGGTTTTGTTGTCAAATTGCATTTGTGAAGGAGCGGGTTGATCAACCATAGGTTATTTTTCTTCCTAAAGCGGAGGAATAGAAGGAGCTATAGGAGGTTGGTCATCCACTTTCTCCTTTGCCTTGTAAACTTGTTTTATTCGAGGAGGCGTGACAGAGTTGCTTTTATTGTCTCTTGGTCTTTTGGATGATGTAGGTGAAATTTTTGGTGTTGGTTGATCTTGGTTGTTTGGTTCTTGTTCAGGTTGAAGCATGGTTTCGTCTAGGATAAGAGTGTCAGAGGTAGACAGGGACATGTCAGAGAGACAATTATGCTATTTTCTTTGCTTTGAATTTTTGATAAGTTATGAAAAAGAAGTCTTGTCATTGTGTTATAGGTTCCATGGGCTCAAGCCAAAAGGCTTCTAAGGAAAATTTTCCTTTGGAAGACAAGGGGTTAAAGCCACTATGGTGGACAGTATATATTTCATTATCAAATGGAAACTTTAAGCATTTATGTATAATTGAAGGGGATGACTTTCATTGAGCAAAGCCACAGATGGCCTAGCCATAAATGAAATCGGTTCGACTACAGGATGATGGATAATGTGACATCTGATATTTTTGGTCTTATTTATAATGGAAGGGTGATCGATCCAATCGTAGGGAAAGAAAAACCGTTATGTGTCTTGATCCATGATTTTGGTTTATCATAGTCATCTTGATAAAGTTCATGTAATACTAAAAATTCCTTGGTGATCATGTTCTCTCCAAAGGTGGGATCTATTAATATCCCATTAGTAGGCTTATCATAGATACGGGCAGCTATGTAAAGAGGACCATAGGGTAGATGTTTAATTATATCCTTAGAGGAGAAAGCAATATCAAGAGATTTCTTAGGTTGGCCCTTACGAGGGATAACATCTATCGCACCTACCATTTCATCCATAGGATTAGCATGGGTAAGATGTGGGATAGGATCATGATGTTCATCATTTGTATCAACATTCATCACATCATTCTTTGTAGTTTCACTAGCTTTGAAAAATGAAATATTATTTTTGGGCATTGGATTAGTGAAAATTTACAAGTTTTGATTCAAAGGGGAAATATACTTATTACCTTGATCATTAACACTTGCAGTGGATAGAGGGTTGGAACCAATGAGGTCTTGCACAAGATGTTTAAGATGCTTACAATGTTTTGTGTCATGTCCATTTTGTTGATGATAATGGCAATAAGCATTGGATTTTAAGTTCAGAGGTAAAGTATTAGTAGGGTTGGGTGTTTTGATGGTGGGAAAGGTAATCATTTGTTGTAAAAGTTGAGACATTGTGTTATGAAGGGTGTCAGGCAAATGTGACTTGTCTTTTCGGATCTCCATAACTAAAGGGTATCGTGGTTTTAATAGTTTCTATTTAGTTATTCACATTTTGAGGTGTAGGTTGAGGAGGATTGAATTGAATGAATGCCTTGTTTTGATTTCTAAATGGTTGGGAATTGTTTTGGTTGGTAGATTCGGATTTCTCAATTCGACTAGAAGTGGACCTTGTATCGTGACTACTAAGCGAATTTTGATAATCACAAAGGGTAGTACACAAGTGCATGAAGGAGGGGAATTTCATCATGGTTAACTTGTCTTGAATCTTAGTTTATAAGTTTTCTATGAACATCTTTTGAAGGTGTGGGTTAGGGACCTAGACATTGATTTGGGAATAAAGTGATTGTTAGTGTGAGATAAAATCAGTTATCTTTTCTTCCTCATGTTGCTTGCATCTCATCAAATCATCCAAGGTTTTCTTAGGAGCCATGTGCACTTGGAAATTATTTAAAAATGCATCAAAAAATTCATTAAATGATTTAGTTGAATTGTTCAATAAAGATGAAAACCATTCCAGGGTAGTATCTTTTAAAGTCCTAGGGAAGAGTTTTTCCAACAATTTACCATCAAGGACAAAATCACTACATAAAGCGGTATAGGAATTGACATGGTTAGAAGGATCTCCCTTCCCTCCATATTTCTCAAATCTAGGAACCTCTACACCTTGTGGCATTGGTGTTTGTAATATCTCCAAGGACAATGGGCTGCTTTTAACATAATATGTGGGTGGGTCATTCTAATTTTGGTTTATGGTGGAGATTTGTTTTTGCATGGATGAAATAGTTTGGAAATGTTGTGTTAGGAGAGGGTCATTATAAGTGGTATGGGGTGGAAATTAAATTGGTGATGGAGTGTGTGTAGTGGTAGGGAAATTGATGGAATGCTTATAGGTGGAAATGTGGAAGAAGATAGAACATGTGATGCCACATAGGAACTAGGGATGCTAACAAGAATACTCGAGGAAGGAATCACATTACTAACTTGTTGCATTGTTGTTGTGATTTGAGGAGTGGTATAGGTAGATATTGAGGCTATGGTTGAGGGAGGAGGAGTTTGAGGTCCACCTTGGCTTACCACATTTTTGGATGGTTGAGGAGCACTAGAGGTTGAAGGAATATGTTTTGTATATATCTCAACTATGTGCTTCACAACATCCAAGCCATCTTCACTTTCAAGCATGCGATGGATGTTTTCTATGGTAGGAATTGCAGTAGTTGAAATGTTTTCAAGGCTTACTTGATGTTGGAGATGTGCTAAGTCCTTATGAATTTGAATTATTTTTCTTTGTGGGATATGATCATTCTGTGTTTCAACTTGCATGCTACTTGAAGGCAAAGAGTTTCTAAGGGTATTATCCATGAATAGTGTACTAGTTGCAATACTAGGAGTGGAAGCTCTAGATAACCCAAGATCTACAACAAGTGTGTTATCGTGAGATAACATGTGTCTTGAACTTCTTCTCATAAGGTATTAGCAATAGGACACCAAACACTCATGCAAAGGCTTCTAAATGTGAGGTGATTGCAATGCAATGTAAACTAACAAGAATGAAATGCTTAAAACTAAAATTTTGGAAAGTGAAACTAAAATGCAAAAACAAGAAACAAAAACTCAGAAACTCAAGATTAAATGCCAAAAAATGCAATGAAAAGTGTGCAACTGGACTAATTTTCCCAAGGTGGTGAATGACTCTAGGTAGTGATTTTTTTGAAAATTTTAGAATTTTTGAATTGGTTTTTATGCTTTTTATGTTTTATGATGTAGGTATAATATTAAAATGTAAAATTTTATTGATTTTTAATAAAATTAAGAGCAATAATGCAATCTAAATGATCCTTTCACTAATGCAAATTTGAAAACCCTAGAATGCAAATTAAACAATGCAAAATGCAATACAATGCTAATGTAAGCTATTCCTAGGAAATAAATGTATTGAAGATCAGAAATATGATTCTCTAAAGTCAGGTTCACCAAAATGAACCAAGGAGTTTTGGGGTAAGTGGGCTCTCTTACACTTCTAGGGTTTTTCACCTAAAAGGAGAGAGGTACCAAAAACCTTAATGGCTTACTCAGGAATAAGCCCTTGAGATTCCAATACAAATGAGATTGAAATTTGTCAAAGGGGAATTTTTTAGATGCTAAGAATTGGTAAAATAAATTAAATAGTAATGCAAAACTAAGAAAATTTAAAATGTTTGAAAACACGTTGTGATGTGCAAAATGACCTAGAAATGCAAATAAACCGTAACAGAAACTTATGAAATTAAAGGTGTGCACCTGGATACTAGAAAAGGATGAAATGGAGCTCTATAATCTTGAATAAATCACTATTCAATCCAATTGGGACTTATACACCAATATGGGTGACTTAGTCATGTTTCAGGAAGATTCTACCAAAACAAGTTCTGGACAACTAGGTACTCAAAACTACAAAAATATTTGTTCAGGCCTGGTAGTGGAACTCATGTGCTACTAATGGTGTATTAGTCCACTTCAGGATTTTGAGAAATTCAAAAGTGGTATCTGTAGCTCTTGATCTGCACTTCTACTCCTGACAAGTTTCTAGATCCAAAACTGCATAATCTGACCTTTAGGTGTTCTCCAAGCTTATTTTAGGGATTTGACAACTTTGAATGACTTTGATGAATTGTTGAAAACTTTTCTAATCTTTCTCTTTGAAAAATCTACAAACAAGACCTACAAAACACATGCAAAGAGGGAAAAAATTTTGAACGGTTAGAGAATAGGGGTTTGCCTTGGTCAAACCCTTGAAAATGAAATGAAATATGAAAAGAGAATGATGAATGAACAAAATCAATGTTGAAACTCACCAAACCCTTGAAGTAGAAATCTAAAGACGTGCAAGTAATAGCTCCAATGGATGTAGACTTGAGAATGCTTGAAATGCCTAGAATGCTTAAGTGGTGGATTGATGATTTATGGAATGATTGAGTGAATGAATGGGGGGTGAAATGAAAGGGAAAACCCTATATTTATAAACAATTATGCAATAATTCCAAAAAATACCACATCACAGGCCGACCTTAGATCTTAGAAAATAAAAACCTGCCATAATTTTGAATTTATTTTGATTTTGAGCCAAAGGGGACTCATTCGCCCCTAGTGGTGAATGGGTCACAATTAGGTATTTTAAGTGGGTGTTAGAAATTAATTATTTTAAATGATGTTTATCGGGTTTATTTTCAAAAATACACTTAAGGCCTGTAAGTGTAAAATGGGGCCAATTAAAGCGTAAGAAAGGGTCAAATTATGATGACAAGCCTAGAAAAGCTTGAAAATTTATTACAACACTTTGAAATAAGGCTTGGTAAGTGATAAAAAGAGACTATTTAGGTGAAATATATTAATAAGATCCTGGAAAAGTGTGAAGGTGTGTTACAACACTTCACAACACTTTTGCAAGGCATCATAAAATTCTTATTAATTCATAAGGTCCCAAGACTTAATGTGAATGTTGACCACATTACAACACTAAATCAAGGAAAAACTAAGCCAACATCCACAAGAAAGAACCAAATGAGCATGAAAATGTCCAAAGATCCATTTTTCTATGCTATAGTAGGATTCTTCTCAGATGCCTTGTTCAACTATAACTTATCACAACTATGGAAAAGGTGGAGGGGGTGATTTTATAATACCATGCCCTTAATGTTTGATTATTATCTTTGTATTATGGATGTCCTTAGTAGGTCCCAAAAATAAGGTAAGGAAAGTGTAGGAAAGTTGGATAGTTTTTTGTCTGAGCTTCTTGCTAATAAGAGTTATAAATGCAAGCTTGAAGTTAGTTTTATTGGCATTCTATATTAATAAAACATAATTTTTTTCCTTTGCATTTTGGTATAATAAATTGGAATGATTTAAAGACACTTCAACTGCAGTAACAAGCCTTCAATCACCAAAACATGATAGGCATAAGGCTTTTAGAGTAGAAGTTATACAATATAACACAACTTAAAATATTTGATGATATGTTCTACTTGTTTTGTGACAAGTTAGAATTTGGAAAGAGAATAAAACACAAAAAATGACTTGGCTACATACAAATTCTAAAAAATAAATCTCTCTAAAACAATGAAAAGTGACGTACCTCAAGATTTTGCATAAATTATACTGTGCTATCAATGATGTCAATGAGAAAAAATTGGTAGAGTTTGCAAAAATATTTATGAAACCCTACCACAACAATTTAAAAAAATGAGTCAAACCAAAACCAATCTCCCTACAACTATTGCTTCAATCCACTCATAGTAAATGAAAAGTTGATATGAAAATATGAGGGTTTTAGGGCTACTTGATTCTCAAGCTTGAGACAAGATTTTTGTAGTCTTTTAAACAAAATTATTAGTTGTGAGTTAAAAAAAATCTTAGGGATGGGATGAGAAATGTTTAAACTACTTGGAAGTTGTCTTTCCCAGCATGAGACATTTTTTTGGGGAACCAATGCCTTCATTTAATAGACAAAAATATAATTATCCTATAATAAAATAAAACACAACAAAAAAATTATTTGAGTGTGTACACATTCCAAAAAATAAAGCTCACAAAAACCATGGCAAGTGACTTACCTTAAGATTCTACACAAATTATGTATGTTGTCAATAATGTTAATAAGAAAAATGGGACATAGTTTGTAGGAAAAATTTGCAAAACCCTACGAAAACAAATTTTAAAAAAATGAGACAAAACAAAACAAATCTCCCTACAATTGTTGCTTCAAGATTCTTGAGCTTAAGAAAATATTTCACACGAGGCATCTAAAATCTAATTTCATTGAGAGATCTAATGATGAGATTATTGCAACATTTTAAATGAAAATATTAAATGTGGATCAAAATTTGTTTTCAAACATGAGGTGAGGAATGTTTGAACTGCATAAGTTTTAAACCTTAAACCCTAATCTAATCCTAATCCTAACCATATTTCTCATAACCCTAACCCTAACTCTAAACCTAACGCTAATCCTAACCATGTTTCTATTAATTTCATAGAAATATTAAAATGTTCATATCTTTAATATAAATTAATGTTATGTATTTTAATAAAAAATAAATTTTATTTTGAATAATAACAAATAAAAAAATGACGACTAAAAGATATTAATATAATATATTATTATAATTATACCAATTAACATATATTAAATATTATATTAAATTATTATAATATAATAACATTGTATTATTATTAATATTATTATTATTTTAAATATGAAAAATATTAATATATTTTAGTTAATATATTTATATATTATTAATATTAAAATAATATTTTAATATTATATTATTTTTTACTAAGGGTAAAATACAGGTTTTGATGGGGCCCAGAACCTAGAACAAAGAAAGGAAAGTTGCACTTAAAATACATCAAAAAACAACAACCTCACAACCACCACTAAAGATAGATCATGACTACACATGTTGCATCTTAAAAATAGGAAAGGGCCTGAGACCCTTTAATAACCTAGTTTTAACCAAGACCAAAAACCCTTTTAGATACACACAGACCCCACCTGCATCTACCAGGCATCAACAAACCAATCACTTATGGAAGTCACCCCTGAGCCAAGAATGATAATCTGCATGATGGTGTAAGACACCATCAGACACCTAATCACATACAACACTAACCACCTGAAACAGTCAGGCATCCAAGCAACCAATCTATAGCAAACCATCTACTCAATAGCCAAAACTGAATCCAGAAAATAGAGAACTTGTTCGCCTCCCTGCAGCACCATCCCGCACAATCAGCCATCCCAACATCCACCTCTAAAGGATAGGGCTCCCCTTTGGTAGAGAAATAAATGGAGCACCTTCCCACCAAAACTGCGATGCTCCTACCCACCAAAGCTCCACCTCAACAGGACAAATTCCACCTTCACCTCAATAGAAGAGGGTTTCACCTCAAAAGGAACAATCTCCCCCTCTATAGGAGACTTCAGCTGAAAAACCCAGCAACAACCAACTTCAATAGGAAGGGAAACTACATATTCCTTAAGCATCACAAACCTCAAGAACTGACATGAAGGAACAAGACACATAACAAAGAGAAAATAAAGCTAGGCCAACAGAGAAGACCCAACCACAAGCAACCCAACACCAACTAGCACACAAAGCATAAAAACCACTAGCATCTTCCACCAGAACCCCAAAACAACCATTGTTAAATAAAAACCTCCCAGCATAAAGATAAACTTCGCCAATTCTGGGGGCTTCATAGCCAAAAGGCCAAACAGAAAAATCTACAACCCCAAACAAAGGGGGGCCAGAAATAGTTGCTAAAAGGCCACCAAAACACTAAACTTTAGAAAGCTCAGCTAAGTAAACACAACCAACAAGATGAGAAACCCAAACAACAACTCCTCCTTAGACCAAGAGGAGGCAACATAAACTTCAAAAAAAAGCACAGGCCAAAAGACCACCAGAGACCCAAACCCAAAGAGAGCAATAGCAAACAAGCCCCAAATGAGAAAGAGGATCCCAAATAGGAAGAAAACAAGGAGAAGGCCAAACAATAAAACCATCTAGCTACCCTAACACGCTGATTAGAGCCACAAAAAGGAAACAACTCCACATAACCATCCTAAAGCAGACGCCACCACTCCATAAGAGAGACACTAGAAGCCAAAACTCTCTAGGAGAAAGAAGAACCCAAGAGGAACCAAGAAGGTAACTGCAACCAAAATAGAGTCCTAGCCTTAGAAAGAGTAAGAAAAACCAAGTCCCATAGGGAGCAGGGGGACCCAACCAAGATAGGAAAAAGGAGAAGGCCCAGCAAGAAAGAGCCCCAAGCTACCTTGACATGTCGGTTAGGTCCAAAAATGAGCCAAAATTCCTCAAACCCAACTGGAGGGAAACACCACCAAGCCACCGAGAGGGAACAAGAAGAAACCCACCCATACTAAAAACAAAAACCCCCAAAAGTGAGCCTCTAGATGCACAACAGGAAGAAACAAAGAACAACCAAGAGGATGTAGGAGGCAAAACAGGTCAGCATTGAGAACCATCAATCCATCCTATTACATCAAATAGGACTAAAATAAACCCATTCAACAGCAAAACAACCAAGAGGAAGCCAATTTCCATCCACACCCACTGCCAGGAAAGCATTAAGAAAAAAACCAAGGTGGCCAAAAATCCAACCATCATAGCACCAACCACCACCGCACCATAAAAAATCCAGTCATACAGGACACCAAGGAAAGCAAGAACGGATCCTTCAGAGCCATCCATGAGCAAAGCAAAGAGGAACAACCTCATCTCGTAGGAAAAAGCATAGACCCCTCTAGAAATCCACGTTGTGAGAATAGGAACATCTGCCAGGCCCAAGAGGGAAGAAAGATCCAAAAGCAAGTAGCAATTGGCCCAAGCACAGCGCAACCAGTCGCCCAAAACTCCATCAGCATCTCCATCACTCTCACTATCCTCACCTGCTCCATCCTCCTCAACATAGTTTGAACCAATGCTCCCATTCATCGCATCTACAATATTATTATTTTTTATATTTACAATAATATTTTTATATTAAATTCTTATTATTTTATTATTAATATTAATATTATAATGTTATAACTACTAAATTTACCATTACTAAGCTTTATATCCACCAAATTTAGGGAAGAGATAATATATCTAAGGAAAGCATACGGTTCCAACCTTAACATTCCTCCCCTCTTTTCCTCCAAATCAATAATAGCGTTAAAATCTCCAACAACAATTCAAGGATATAGAGGAGTAATACTCTGAATAAACTAGATATGGGACCAAAGATGTTGCTTCCCAGGTATGTCAGTTGGGGCATAAATATTAGATAAGAGAATAGTCTCACTAGACTCCAGACTTGAAGCAACCACAAAAATAGAGAACTTACTAGAAATCCACCAAAGAGGGAAAATCTTCATTGAGTTCCATAAGTAGTGTAATATGGTGAAATTGTACCCCTTGCAATTTCACATACATTTTTGTATCCACTTTAGTGTCCACTCCCTTAGGACTTGTGTAGGCTCATTTTAGCCCTTGCATCAATATGTTCCCCCTCTTAGGATGCACAAGACCCCTTTTCAATAGCTACCTTTGTGCAAATTTCCATCAAACCTTATGCTTTTCTTGTTCCTATTATTTTGTAGTGTGATGTGTCTAGACACTAGTGCACTGCGCAAATGTCCATGTGTCGTGCTAGAGTCTTGTGATATTTCAACGTTCAAACAATCATTTCTAAGTTCCTTGTCACTTGTCATCTACTTTTGTCAGTAGTAACAGCCTAAGATGCCTTATAATGGCTTAGGATCCTTCTTTTCCCTCCTCCTTTCTCTTTTAAATCCATTCTTTCACTTAATTTGATATCTTTGTAGCTTCTTGACTTCTCTCTTGGAATTTTCATTCCTCTCTAGCTCTCCTGCTCACTCTCTCAAGCTTGCATAACTCTTTACAACTTACTACAACAATGCTTTTAGAAGCTCTCACATCACTCTTTGCTACTCTCTTGGCTCTCACAACTATATCTCTCTCTAGCCTCCTTAAGCATTGTAGATGACATCTTTCTTATCTTGTGTCTTTGAGCATCTTGAGATTTCTCGCATCCTTTGTTTATGTATTTGTATATCTCATCTATCTATCTCATAGTTTATTATTTTCTCTATCTATCTAGTTTTATGTGGAGGTGGGAACCTCAAAATAGGGGTTTGACTGAGGTAAACCCCTAAACAACCCCAACATTTTCCCTCAATCTTATGTGTGCAAGTATGGAATATATTTCTTTGTCGGAGGCTTCATTTCTTGGGTTGAAATAAGCATTCTCTTTCTCTCCTTCTCTCACTTTATCATTTATGTTTTACTTAATTTACTTTACTTTATTTCAGTTATGTTACTTTCTCACATTCCAAGAGTTCCTAGCAATCAAAATAGTAGTAGTCACTTTGTTGTTTTCTATGATATTCTTGGTTTTCTATTTGTGAGAGATGCTAGTCCACCTTTAGGACTCCAACATGTCACACTAGCATTTGTATGTCACATTATCATCCTTGGTCAAAAGCTTGCTAGTCTATCTAGAAGACTTTTGTGACCTACTCTTTTTTATTCTAAAACTCTCACTTTGTTCCTTAAGGTAGTCTAAGGTAGTTTTAGGGTAGTTCTTTCCTTGGGAATCTCTTGCGAACAAAGAGACTCATGAGCAATGAATCCTCCTTCTCTACATTTTTGGTGAACCTAATGTGAACACTCCTTCCATAAAAAAAGAGGACTAATCCAAGATTTATCCTTCATTCCATGTCATCAATAGCAATATACACTGGCATTCAATTGGCTTGTCCATATCTCTATTAAAAAATGCACTTTCTTTCTTCCTTCTATCTCTTTCTAGCCTTGTTAAGAAACTTCAAAAAGTTCTCTTACAAGCATGTGAAAGTGAGTTATTTTCTCCTTTCTTATTATTCTTTGTTGATACCTCTCCTAAAATTCCTTCTCCTTGTAAGGATATTTTAATCCAAGAGGATGAATTCATTGATGTTTTTGTTAACATTACTCTATCTTCTCTTCATTCTAATGCACTCTCTTCTAGAGACATTGCATTAGTGAATATTGGAGCTCCTCTCACATTAGATCCTCAAAGGATAGATGTTGAGCATATTTATTTGAATGATTCCTCTAGGAGTTATAAGGAATTCATAAATATAATCTATGTCTCTACCACCCCTCAAAGTTCTAAGAGACCCATCATTTATCTAACTCCATCTAGTCCTCCCAAAATAATTTTTTTCTATTAATGGTGTTCCATTTGATAGTGACTCTCCTTATCTTTAAGGCTCCCTCTTATAGAGTGGTGGCCCATACTTATAATAACAGAGAGAATAAATTAAATGTTTATCAACCTACTTCTTTACCACCTTCGCAAACAAGTCTTCCTTCAACACCTAAACCCACGACTAAAGAACTTGGTGATTATGATATTGTTGAGCAACTACATGTTACTTCAGCTAAGATCTCACTATGGGACTTGCTTCAATCTACTCCAATTTATCAAGGTATGCTTCAAGAAGCCTTGCAAAAGATTCTCTTTCCTTCTTCCACTAGGTCGGTAGATGTTAATGCATTGATAACTCATATTTGTGTGGGTTCGCCAAATATTACATTCTATCTGCAAGAACTCCCACCTTCGGAAGTGCAAAAGTGAGCAGACTCTCTAATGATTATAGTTAACATTAATAACATTGGCATTAGACGTACTCCCATTGACTTTGGTTTGGTGCTCAATGTATGCAGTATTGATCTATTTCCTAAAATTAAAATTGATTCATCTTGTCATGTTGCTTCTTCCTTATGCATTTGTGGGTTTGATAATGTCGATCGGCAAGCCCTAAACATGATAATCTTTCCTTTGAAGTTGTGACCTGTTACCATACCCACCTCGGTACATGTTATGTCAAAAAAATTACAATATAATGTTCTCCTTGGCAGACCGTGGATTCATGCTATGGGTGCAGTCTCATCTACCTTCATAAATCCATCAAATTTATTCATAATAATCAAGTATTCATAATTAGGGCTGACCCTGATGCCATACACTTATGTGAATTGGCAGTCGTTGGTTAGGCTTCGGTTGCACCTACTCTTAAAAATATTATTCCTTCAGTGTCTTCCAATGTGTTGATGTCTACTCTAGCAGTACCCATTACAAAGGATACTCTTGAGGCAAATCTCCTTGAAGAAAGTCCTCCTAAAGCAAGAAATTCTAAGTCTACTCCTTCCTCTTCTCAAGCAAATGCATGTATCAGTGATGATTGTGGTTCTTTATACTTTACATCATCCTTCATTGGGGAATATAAAGTTGACCCAATCAATTATACCTTTCAATAACATCATCCAAACTCGCTATCAAAGATGATTATTCTTCTGCATAATGAGGTAATGTGAACACAAGTTGTAATGTTCTTAATGTTGTTCCTCCCCCTTCTGAGGAAGATGATCACACTTTTGTTAAAGAGGCTAATGTTGGAAGTCCCATCAAGAAGGCTAATGGTGATCACATAGAGGAGTATAATCCCCATTGTTGGAATAATGTTCTCTATAAAAATCCTCCTCCTTCTCAAGATTTACAAACACATTATGGCCCTGGCTTTAAACTTGTCTCTAAATATGGCTATGGGTGTAATGAGCAAGGCATTCAGATCCATATAGAATGTGTACCTCATAAACATAATTTGGGGCTTGGTTTCTTGTATGAACAATCTAAATGGAAACCATGGTTGAATGTCGACATGATTTCCACTCAACCTCATTCTCTTGAATTGATTCATCCTCCATTATCTAATGTCTTCATGTCTTCTTCTTTTGATCAGTTAATCTCTTCTTCACAAGAGAAAGGGTTGCTTCATGCTCCACATCCTCTATCTAAGCAAGAGAGATCTTTTTGAGGCTTCTTAAAGCCCACTTGATTACTCTTCCTCCTCTTACACATAAGAAATTTCACAAACATGATTAAAAAAACACCCTTTCTATGCATACCATCAAGTGTTTGGCCATTCCACTAGGAATGTAAGGCCCCAAAGGATAAAATACAACTTCTTGATTTTGGTGTCATCACTCATCTATTTGTTGATGCACCTGCCTCTTCTTCAAATGACAAGTGATATCGAGGTCTACCTCTATCTTGTCTATTCTAAGCATCTTCTCATGTGATTCTTACACCTCCCTTCTATTGTGTTGTTTCCCATTATGTGGTAGTTTTAGCTTTACTTGCTCATTATCATTCATGGTTGTACACTATTATGTGCAACCATACTCTCTATGTGGTGGCGACACAATAGTATCTTGCATGGTTCTCTGACCCTGTATGCTGGGGGCAATGATAAATTGATCTAGAGATGTGCATCCTTCTTAAGGACCCCCTCTCTTCTATATGTATTTCAATTAGAGCATCCCCTTAAGTGGGTCCCTTGTTGTCTTGAAGGGTTCCCGAAGGAACCCTTCTTTGAAATCCTTCTTCTCAAAATAATTCTTGAGTATCTTGCAATATCTGATATTTGATGTCACTATGTCTAGCCTGGGGGCAACCCAACTAAACCTTTGTTATTATCTTCACATCTAGCTTAGGGGAAGTCTGACTAGACCTATCTTTTCTATGACTATCCTGCAATGCAATTTGTAGCAACCATAGGCTTATCTAATTAGTCTTGCTTTGCAGGATCGAGAACATGTAGAGCTCCTTTGTATCAAGCTTGCCTTACATGACCAAGAACCTGTAAGGGACTTTTGTATCAAACTCTTCAAGACCGAGCACCTATAGAGTACTTTCATGTCAAGCCCTATAGGAGCGAGAACCTATGGTGCTCCCTTTCTAGGACCAAGAACCTGTGAAGCTCCTTCTTTCTATAGGACCGAGAACTTGTAGAGCCTTTTTTTAATTTTTGTGGGACTGGGAACCCATAGAGCCAATTCAGCAGGACCGAAAACCTATAGAACGCATGTCAAACTTTGTGGGACTGAAAAATTGTAAAGCCATCTCTTTTCAATCTCTTTCTACTTTAGCTCAATTCCCTGTATATACTAAATCGAATACTTGCATCTTCTTCATCCTAGGTATATACTTCCTTCTTTCTCTCTTTGACATTGGTTGATTTGCCATCTTTTGTATGCATTCTTCTCTTCAAGCAATCAATCCTTACATTCTTCTCTTCATTTAAGAATTATTTTAAATGTGTTATTTCTTAATTTGGGGATGACGCATAATACTGAGACAACCTTCTACATTGAGGTCTCTTTCACTTTGCTAACTCAAATCTTGTTAGTTTGATTATTTGTGACTATGTGTATGTTTTATCCATGTATATGTTCTAATCCCATGATGTAATGGATTTTTATGTTCTAACCTTGTTGTCTTGTGCAGATTTTTCTTGTCTAATGCATTTGTTTTGTAGGTCTTCGGTTTGGGGGCATGTTTCCTTGGTTCGAAGAGCTATTTGCTTCCTCTATAGTATCCTTTTGGTATCATTTAGTAGATTTTCTTTAGTGTGCATATTAGTGTAGATTCATATGCCCGCTAAAGTGGGGGCAAACTATAATGTTGTAAAATTGCACCCCTTGCAATTTCACATACATTTTTGTATCCACTTTAGTGTCCACTCCCTTAGGACTTGTGTAGGCTCATTTTAGCCCCTACATCAACCTTTTCTGCCTCTCAAGATGCTCAAGACCCATTTTTAGTAGCTACCCTCATGTGTTAGCTTTGTATCGAACCTCGTGCTTTTCTCATTCTTGTCATTTTGTAGCAAGATGTGTCTAGAAACTAGCATGCCACACAAATGTTTGCATGTCACGCTAGTGTCCCACGACATTTCAGTGTTCAAATGATCATTCTTGAGTTCCTTGCCACTTGTCATCTACTTTTGTTGATGGTAATGGCCTAGGACAACTTGTAATGGCTTGGGAACCTTCTTTTCCCTTCTTTCTCTTTTAAGTCCATTCTTTCAATTCATTTGATATCTCTCTAGATTCTTGACTTCTCTCTTGGAATTTTCATTCCTCTCTAGCTCTCTTGCTCACTCTCTTGAAAGTTTGCATATCTCTTTACAACTTACTACAACAATGATTTTAGAAGCTCTCACAACACTTTTTGCTACTCTCTTGGCTCTTGCAGCTATCTCTCTCTTTGGCCTCCTTAAGCCTTGCATGTGACATCTTGCTTATCTTGTGTCTTTGAGCATCTTGGGATTTTTCACATCCCTTGTCAATGCATTTGTCTATCTCATCTATCTATCTATCTCATTGTCTATTATTTTCTCTATCTATCTATTTGGCTATCCGTGGAGGTGGGAACACCAAAATAGGGGTTTGACTAAGGCAAACCCCTAAACAACCCCAACATTTTCCCTTGATCTTATGTGTGCAAGTATTGAAGACATTTCTTTGTTGGGGGCTTCATTGCTTCGGTTGTTGTAAGCATTCTCTTTCTCTCCTTCTCTCACTTTATCATTTACATTTTACTTAGTTTACTTTTCTTTATTTTATTTTTGTTATTCTTTGTTACTTTCTTGCATTCCAAGAATTCCTAGCAGTTAGAATAGTAGTAGTCACTTTGTTGTTTTCTATGATATTCTCAATTTTCAATTTATACGAGATGTTAATGCGCCTTTGGGACTCCAACGCATTGTGTAGCCATCCATATGTCACGTTGTTTTCCTTGGCTGAAATCTTGCTAATCTATTTGGAAGATGTTTGTGACCCACTCTTTGGGTGATCCCACAATACTAGTTTACAAATTTTGGCCAAATTGGACATTAAACTAAATCTTCACTTTCAAGCACCTATAGTTGCTAAACCATGAGGAATTTGAAAATGATGCAAACTAGTGATTTGTGATAATTTTTTTGTAGATTCTAAATATATTTTTAATTTTTTTTATTGAATTAGATTACATTTCTTTTTTCATCTCCTTTGAAAACTAGTTTTTATCAGTAAACACCATTTTTAAGGAGCAATGCTCACCGTAAACAACACAATTTTTTTTCTATGAAGGATAAAATTCTAATTTTTTTTAATTTAGCTTTGTAACTACAATATATAACAAGTCCATTTGGTTTCATAGTGTTTCATTGAATATTTTTTTCTTAATCAAGTTTTGAAGTCAACCCAATTACAATTCAGAAATAGGCGAACCATTATCAACATAACTTTTTTGTATGTATCGAAATTCAATTTTTTTTACTAGATCAAGGACATCAATACCTAGCCTGAACATATTTTTCAAAATTTATTTTTGATAATCTATTATTTTTCCACATGTGCAGAATAGAGAGCTTGTTTTTTAGTGAAAAACCTATGTTTAATTAAACTAAAAAAAATACATAATCAAATCAAAATATATTAAAATTATATTCGATGGATAGCTCGTTCCAAGGACTACCATCATCCAATTGGGTCTATGAAGTTTCCTCCATTTTCATCCTCAACCCAAGCTTTGAAAGGAAATATTTTGCAGAAATTTGGTGCAAGAAGGGGAGAAGGGAAAAAAAGGAGGATTCACTCGAACCCCCCTTGAGATTTCAAGTGAAGGGGATTCGCTCAAAGGGGGGTTCACTCGAACCCCCCTTTTTTCAAAATTTCTCTTTGTTTCCATTCCAAAAAATTTGAAAAATGAGGGTCCCATCATTAAATAGGGTTTGCTCGTAGAGAGGTTCGAGCATACCCCTTTTGGGTTAGAGTGAAACCCCCCTTCGTGTGAACCCCCAAAAACCCAAAATTTTCTTCAGGGGGGAATTTTTGCAATTTTCCTTCTTCAAGAGAATTGTAAACCAATTTTGTGGGATCACCCCTTTCTAATTCTAAAACTCTCACTTTGTTCCTTGAGGTAGTTTATGGTAGTTCGTTCCTTGGGACTCTCTTGAGAACAAAGAGACTCATCAAAGTGAATCCCCCTTCTCTACGATAGACCACACCCCCAGCATTCCCTTAGGAACCAAAGCACTGACGTTGTCTCTTCCACCAAAGCTTAGGCACCAAACTACCTATACTATCCATTGGAAGTTTAGTTTCTTGGAAATAACATATCTGGTAAATGATTTCACACCAAACCATGATTTTTTTTTTGTCTAGGGCCATTGTTCAATCCCTTCACATTTCATGGGAGAATAATCATCTCTGGGGGTTGGAAAAGCAGGATTCAAGAGTTTTAACAGACTCTTACTCCACCAATGTCTCACCCACCATCTTAATTTTATCTAAATCCTTCTCTCTCCCAGCCTTGGAGGGTTTCTCTCTAACCCCTTTCTTAGGGTTTTACTAAAGAATCCCTAAGGAAGGGGAAGCATTATTTCCTTTCTCTAAATTAGGCACCATCTTCTCCATATGGGATGAGTTTTCAACCTCGATCCTTTCAACATCAATAGGAACTACAAGATCAATTGAAACCACAAGTTAAGATTTGTATCCATTTGAGAAAGTGCTAGACCACCTTCCTAAATGTTTTGAAGCTCATTATATGTAGAGACCTCTTGAACCACCTCTAGGACACCCAAATCTAGAACCATCAGACTAGGATTCACCTCCTGCTAGCTAAGATAATCCAGCACATCAAATCAATTAAAAAATTTCTCCTCCTTTTGGTCCTTGAAAGAACTTTTTTGACCATGATTCCTATTACAAGGCTTGACAAGGATAAATCCTTCTTTGTCAATCACATCACCTGAAATAGGAGCCTTTCCTTTATCTTCCTTAGAAGGGTTACATGGGGGTTGGTTTGGATGAGGCTTAAAAGAGAGGATCCTAGGACATCTTTTTTGTAGGTGGCCATACTTGTGACATGATTGAAATTGAAAGGGTAAGGCCTCATAATCAAGCTATTGCACCCATGAGGAAGAACCGACACAAATTTCCAAAGAATTTGTAAGAGGGTTACTCAAATCTATTTCAACACAAATGCAAGCAAAAGTGTGTACCTTTTTGTCTTGTGTTTGCTAAGAAGGACCCACTAGTTTTCCTAGCAACAATGCAACCATATGCAAAATGTCATTCCACCAAAATTCAAAAGGAAACCGAGGGAGGTGTACCCAAATTGGAACATGATTTAGAAGCTCCTTCAAAGGGTTAAAACTAGTATGTCATGGCTTGAGGAATAAGCCAATCTGGTTATGAAAATAAGGCCCTCCCTCAAAAACTTTATTGTGATCAATCATGCAATTAAAAATGACCATAAAAAAATTGTTGGCCATTAGCATCACCTCTATTTCTCCCTCAATGTTCCATGTCCATCTCGCCCAACCCTTCAGAAATGATAGAGAGACTTGCATCCCCATGAATTTGCAAATAAGAGCATGATTTGAAAAATATTCAACGCCCTCTATAATTGAGTCAAGGTGAATCACTAGTACGGGCCTATCCTAGAACCTCTCCAAACATCCATTAGTTTTTGGGATTTGAAGACCTTCAGTTAGATCCATCCCCTCCACCCCTGATGCCTTAAACAAAAAATTACTCTCAACAAAACGCTTAGACAAAGACAAGAGATCAAATGCATGGAAGCTTGAAAATCCATATTGTGGTTAAAGCATGTCACTTCACTTGAGGCCATAAACAAAAAAACAGAGGCAACCCTTATACCTCCCCAAACTCAAACAACTTGTGTAGGCCCCAAACAATAAAAGCATGTAGAGAAAATATGAAAAAAGTAGAACGCCCCTAAAAAAAAATGTAATAACAACCCACCCCACATGTGAAAAGACTTGTTGATCACACAAATCCACTCTTCCTTAACGCATGCACAGAGAGGCTTGGACATGCAACCCACAACTTACTACAAGTCATGGGACTACAATAGGAACCCCACACGCATACCATCTCCAACTCTTTGGTACTATTATGATTATTATTATATTATATTATTATGTTTCAATAATATTATAAATGCTACAAAATTCAAAATATAAATGAAATTGCCCCTTTCCTACTTTGTCCTTTCCAAATAAAATTTAATTTTTCTAAAGTGAACATGTAAAATATTTAACTTTACAAATTTTAAAAGTTATTTCTCTTAAGTGTTATGGGTGAATTTTTAAGAAAAATGAATTATTTTGACATTTGTTTAGGAATAGATTTTTTTTTTATTCATAATAGCAACAAAAGTTGCAAAAATTATATTGATTCAAACAAAAATGATACATCTCTCTTGTTTAGGAATAGATTTTACTCCACACTTTTAGCTTTATAAAGTCATCTCATTGTAAAATAAATAAATATTAGCTTTATTAATATAGTGTTCTAATATTTATTTTATTAATAAACTTTATATATATATATATATTAGTAATATAACGTTTATTAAATATATAATATTTACGAAACATAAAATCAAATTAATTGTAAAAAAATAATAATATTTTGATAATTATAATATAAATATTAATAATAAAATAATACAATAATTTAATATACAAGTATTATTGTAAATATAAAATAATAGTATAATATTAAAATAATAATATTAGTATAATATTTTTAAATATTAATAATATAAATATATTAATTAAAACATATTAATAGTTTTTTATATATAAAATAATACTAATTTATTAATAATAATATAATAAGATTTAATATATATTTTAATTGGTTACAGTAAATTATAATAATATATTATTGTTGTCAAATAAAGTTTGCACCCTTGCTAAGCTATCAACTATAGCAACCTATTGACACATGGGAACACTTCAAGGTTGTGGGTGACCTGGGGATGAAGTGAACCTCCAGATTATGGGTTGGTTCCCCTTTGTGCTATCACCTAAAACTACTGATCTTGGTAAAGGAAAAGGGAGGAGTACATAAATTGAAACTAAACTAAGGTGATGCACCGAAATGACAAGAACAATGAAATACTCAATTTACACTTGAATACTGAAAGTGAACATAAGATTACACATCAAATTCTGCAAGCCTTGCACTAACATTTCACAAATAGGTTTGATTCACGCTTTTTCCAAAGAGGAAAGAAAGATTTTGACATATCAGAATCCATGTGTGACTAAGTGAACACAATTTGTAATTTGTATAATGATTCTTTTGCAAAGGAAGGCATGAAACACAAGATAAAGTTATGAAGGAATGAAAGATATTCACAACACTTTGCATGAACAAGATGGAAATCTGAATATCAACAGTGATCAAGGTAAGCTTTATATAACATGTTCCAAAAACAAGTTATAGAAGTTTGCTAATCTGAGGGAGGACTGTAAAAGGTCGCAGACTTCAAAAGAACAACCGGAGAACTCCAAATGAGTTACAAAATCTACACTAGTTGAGAAAGGATTTTTTGGAAAAATCGCTAACTCTCCAGAATGCATAATCTGAACTATTTACAAAAAGGAAAAAAATGCCTTATATACAAAAGAGTGTCGGCCCTTGCCTTAGGGTTTTCAAAACTGAGTCGGCGCCTAGACACATCAGCCCTAGAAGTGCTTGGAATGAATTCAATGAGGCATTCAATGCATATTCCCTGCTCATGTCGATGAAAGCTCGCTTCTAGGCAGGCCTTTAGATCTTTTACGGTGATCGCATTAACTTGCAGCCTTCGTATCCATCCTCGGGATTTCGCCAGAGTCGCCCTGAATGCTCTACGACGTGGTCATTAATGCCACTCCACTCCTCCAGTCGTCATCTCCAGCTGTTATCATGACTCACGGCCTTTTCTGGTCAACCATCTCCGAGAAACAAAACCAGATCTACCTGCTAGATTCAGCACCATTACTCCACCGAGTCGACTCACGCCATGCATTCTCGACGGTCAAAGGTTGCTCTATAGAATCGCATGTCAATGAGAGGTCAATCGTGTTTCCTTGATGCAAGCATATCATATAGTGGCTATCGGCATAGCCTAGGACTGTCGGCGGGACCTCTCATCAAGCCACGAGAGTTAGACCAATATTCATCTTCATGGGCAAGTTGATCACTATCAGCAAGACTCCCCTCTTTCGTCAAGACCTCATAGCGAACTCCTCCACTTTCCCCTAGCTTCCTTTATTTTGGTAAGACCCCATCAGATCGGTCAAACACTATGATGAAGGCAAGATCCTTCGGCGAGCTTACTCCATGTCAGCAAGACCTTGGATGTCGGGGAGAAGTCACAGCGGGTAGTTAGAGTCACAACGACATGTCAATTCATTCGGCAAGACACCCGACAGTCGGCAAGACCTCATGGCGAGTGGCCAGAGTTATATCGATCTCATAAAAATTCATCGGTGAGACCCCATCGGGTCGAAGAGACCTCACGACGAACTGCTCCACTCTCCCCGAACTTGGACCTTTTGGCGGAGTCAGAGTCGGGATGAGAACCAAAAGGGAACTGGAGAGAGAACGGGGCGGAAGCAAAAATAGATGAATCCCAGCAGAACCGGGATCGGGACCAAATCCTCCCCTGAAACTTTCTTCAAGTTTCAGATTTGGATTCTGACCCGGTCCCGCCCTCGATAAAACTCAAAAAGAAGGCGAAGGAAAAAGGTAGGAAAGGAAGAAAGACAAACAGGAGAAAACAAACCCCGACAAAATACAAAGGAGGAAAAAGATCAGCGGAACCGGGATCGAGGAGGAACCAGAACCCAAAAGACGTACAAGACAAAACTCAAGAGGAGGAACAGGGACCGAAGCCGGAGCGGGGCAAAAACAAAGAGTGAGCGGAACTGAAACTGGAACCAAATCCAGACCTGAAACTTTCTTCAAGTTTCAGGTTCGGATTTCGTTCTGAGCCTGCCCATGGCAACATACAAGGTACGAAGGAAGAAAAAGAACAAGGGGGAACCAAGGAGGAGGAGACAAGGCGGGATCGGAACTAAAATTCACCCCGGGTAAAACAGAGCGGGGGCGGGGGCAGAAATAAACCCGAAACTGAAACTTTCATCAAGTTTCAAGTTCATATTCTGACCCAAACCCACCTCCGACAAAAACAAGGAAGAGAGAAAAAGGAAAAGGAAGAAAAAGAAAGGAAAACAACTACCCCACGGTCAAACGCAAGGTTAAAGAAGAAAACAAGACGCACACAAGCGCGGAACCGAAACCAAACTCGGAACGAAAATGGAAACTGAAACTTTGGAAAAGTTCCAATGTTTGGTTTCGGTCTGACTCTGCCTCCGACAGAAACAAAGAAAAAGGGGTCCATCAAAAAAGAACGTGGTGGAACCGAGGTCGGAACCGGATTAGAAACAGGAACCGAGAGTTTTTGGAAAAATTCCAAGTTCGGATCCTGATCCGGTTCCGCCCTCGACAGAACAGAAAAAGAAGGCAAAAAAGAAAGTAAAACAAAAAAAGGAAAAAACAAGGTAAAACATAAAAAGAGCAAAACCCACCCTTAAATCGAAGACCTGCACGCTGGGCTCAACCCTTTTGGGAGCCACATTTAATCCACGTGCTGAATGTAAAACATCACTTTCCCCTGCATCTGCACAAGAAGCAAACATCTTAGAAAAAATGTGATCTTGATGCAAGTGTTCCTCCATTTGGTCTTCAAGAGCCTCTAAAAGCATGGATTACCCTGCCTAATTGAACCCATTGGTGAAAAATGGGTAACATTTCTAGCTACCTTTGCTCGATATTTGCCTACTAAACATGCAGACCAGTAGCCTAGGCTTATCCATTTGGCATGGAGTCATAGGGACAACTCAGAAATAGATCTGGAGCAGCCTTGTGCATGGTTGTAACTCACTTTGAGACTCACAGAACACTCGGAAGCTTATTGAAAACAGGGAAAAACTGAAATAAAACTATTTACATGTGTTGGAAAAACACTTAGGGAATTGAAACAACAACTAAACCTACCCTACTCTAACCAGTAAGAAACTGGTCAGACAAAACCATTCACAGGATGGTTGAAATAGCTGCCCTTTCTTCTCAAAGTATAATGACTGGCATGCTTAATGGCAGCTGAATAAAAATGGGACACAGGAAGATTTTTAACAAGGCAATGCACTACTATCTGAAAGAGGTGAATAAATTTACTTACCTCACCAAACAGACCATACGTATTGTCAACCAAAGGAGGACAAATGAGCTGAACATACTCTTGTTTGGCTGTCAATGCATCTTGGATATTTTCTTTTGTTGTACCCTCATGTGTAGGTACAGGATTGGTGCTTGGTGTTGTATTAGACTCCATCTGAGCTAGGTACCTAATTGGACAGCCCCTAGTAAGGGTAAAGCTTGAACTCTCCTTGCTGGTCTCTTGTTGATCTCTAAAGACTTCATCTTTTGCTTGAAAAGATGTTGATTGGAGGTAATATGCAGGTTGTTCATTGGCTGCTACAGTCTGATCCCCTTGACTAAGGAGTTGATATCCTTGTTGGATAACTGAAAAAAAATCTTCAAACTGTGGCTCCTTATGCTCTTTGTCCATGACAGAATACACCTTCTCCTCAACAAAGTGGGGAAGCTCACATAATAAGTTCACAGGCTGCAAGGCATTATCTTCAACAACTTCTTCAATAGTCTTGCCAACTTGAATGGGCTGATCATATGCTTCCTTTTCATATGATACTAGTTCATCATCTATGTTGGAACAAAAATCTTCTATGATATCATCTGACTCATAATTTTGCATTAAATCTGGATGAATTTTATCATTTAGTTGCTCCATACCAGGCATAGATGCTATCATGCATGTGAGATCTTTATCTTCATCGACAAATTGAGGAAGTTCATCGAACAAGTCAGCAATATTCTCTGGCCGTTCCGAATCAACTGGTAAATCAGGAACTTGCATGCTCTCTTTAGCTTGCTCAACATAACCAGGTAGTTGATCAAATAAAGAAGTGAATTGTTCCTCTTCATGTGACTCCTTTTGCAGTGAAACTTGGGTATCCTCTACCTGCAAAGTGAAGACCTTCAACTGTCTGCTATCCTATTTCCTGCCTCTCCTCCTATTTGAGCTTTTCTCGCTGTAGTCGATAACATGCTACATCTAAATGCATTGGGTTTACTTTGCTAATTCTCTGCTTGAGGAATAAGCCATCTGGACCAATGGGTTGCTCCTAGGGGATGATGGACTGATCTTGTTCAGGTACTACATCCTCTTCCATCAAATTGAATCCCTTAAAGCTTGGAATTTCAAGCTGAGAAGACTTACTAGGGTAGTCGAGAGGCTGACTTTGTCTAAAGCTGGCAAAATTGTACTTGGGAACCTCCTATTCGGAAAATTTTAGCCTCCTTTCAGCCTCTTTTGCAACCAGCTGCTGGGAAAGGTTCTCCTCAAATTGCTTCTTTTGCAACTCCTCCATTAGTTGGTGCTAAATAATCTGAATAAGCTTGAGTGTTCTGCACCTTAGCAGAGAGTAGCTTCATTGTTCTTCCTTAGCAGCTATTTCCTGTTCAAGGCCTTCCTCGAACCAGATTCTTTTTGCCACTCTTTCTTGGTCATAAAAGTAGACTTGCTCAGCCACTTCTTGCTGTTGCATAATGGTACCCTGCTGCATCTTGATATCAATCAATATCTTAGATAGGCACACAAGCACCTTACTAATATCATTAATCTTCATATCATGAAGAGCTTGACTAAGATCCCACAACGTATGGTCAATCTGTTGGAGCAGGTCCAATACACTTTGATATGGATGTGTAGGAGCAACATACTCATGATATGGAGGGTAATAATAAGCATCTTCATAATTATTTGACATCTTTTCAGTTAAAGAGCTAGAAACTCATAATTAACAGATAGTTTTGAGACATACCAAGACCTGTGTCTGTGAAACTAGAAGATTTGAGCTCGGAGTCGCCAGGTATGTAAATAAAATGCCTCCAAAAGGCTGAAACTACTGTTGTACACACCAAACAGCAGCAATAAAATGTATAAACATGAACTGAGAAACAGTTCACGGTCCCACCAGGTGTACCAAAAACTAGAAATGTTACCCATTTTTCACCTATGGGTTCAATCAGGCAGGGTAGTCCATGCTTTCAGAGGCTCTCGAAGACCAAATGGAGGAACACTTGCATCAGGATCACATTTTTTCTACGATGTTTGCTTCTTGTGCAGATGCAGGGGAAAGTGATGTTTTACATTCAGCACGTGGATTAAATGTGGCTCCCAAAAGGGTTGAGCCCAGCATGCAGGTCTTTGGTTTAAGGGTGGGTTTTGCTCTTTTTATGTTTTACCTTGTTTTTTCCTTTTTTTGTTTTGCTTTCTTTTTTTCCTTCTTTTTCTGTTCTGTTGAGGGCGGAACCGAGTCGGGATCCGAACTTGGAATTTTTCCAAAAACTCTCGGTTCCTGTTTCTGATCCGGTTTCGACCCCGATTCCCCCGCGTTCTTTTTTGACGGCCCCCTTTTTCTTTGTTTCTATCGAAGGTGGAGTCAGATCGAAACCAAACATTGGAACTTTTCCAAAGTTTTAGTTTACATTTTGGTTTCGGGTTTGGTTCCAGTTCCGCGCTTGTGTGCATCTCGTTTTCTTCTTTAACCTTGTGTTTGACCGTGGGGTAGTTGTTTTCCTTTCTTTTTCTTCCTTGTCCTTTTTCTCTCTTCCTTGTTTTTGTCGGAGGCAGGTTCGGGTCGGAATCCGAACTTAAAACTTGATGAAAGTTTTAGTTTTGGGTTTATTTCTGCCCCCGCCCCCACTCTGTTTTACCCGGGGTCAGTTTTAGTTCTAATCCCGCCTTGTCTCCTCCTCCTTGGTTCCCCTTTGTTCTTTTTCTTCCTTCGTACCTTGTATGTTGCTGTGGGCAGGATCGGAACGAAATACGAACCTGAAACTTGAAGAAAGTTTCAGGTCCAGATTTCTGGTTCCGATTTTGCTCACTCTTTGTTTTTGCCCCACTTTGACTCCGGCCCCGATTCCTCCTCTTGAGTTTTGTCTTGTGCATCTTTTGGGTTCTGGTTCCTCCCCGATCCCGATTCCATCGATCTTTTTCCTCCTTTGTATTTTGTCGGGGTTTGTTTTCTCCCATTTGTCTTTCTTCCTTTCCGGCCTTTTTCCTTCACCTTCTTTTTGAGTTTTATCGGGGGCGGGACCGGGTCGGAATCCGAATTTGAAACTTGAAGAAAGTTTCAGGGAAGGATTTGGTCTCGATCCCGGTTCCGCTGGGATTCATCTATTTTTGCTTCTACCCCGTTCTCTCCCCGGTTCCCGTTCAGTTCTCATCCCGACTCCGACTCCGCCAAAAGGTCCAAGTTCGGGGAGAGTGGAGCAATTCGTTGTGAGGTCTCTTCGACCTAATGGGGTCTCGCTAATGACTTTTTATGAGATCGATATAACTTTGGCCACTTGCCATGAGGTCTTTCCGACCGTCGGGTGTCTTGCCGAATGAATTGACATGTCGGTGTGACTCTAACTGCCCGTTGTGACTTCTCCCCGACATCCAAGGTCTTGCCGACATGGAGTAAGCTCGCCGAAGGATCTTGCCTTCACCATAGTGTCACACCGATCTGATGGGGTCTTACCGAAATAAAGGAAGCTCAAGGAAAGTGGAGGAGTTCGCTATGAGGTCCTGACAAAAGAGGAGAGTCTTGCTGATAGCGATTAGCTTGCCCATGAAGATGAATATCAGTCTAACTCCTGCGACTCGATGAGAGGTCCCGCTGACAGTCCTAGGCTATGTTGATAGCCACTATACGATATGCTCGCATCAAGGAAACGTGATTGACCTCTCATCGACATGCGATTCTGCAGAGCAACCTTTGACTGTCGAGAATGAGCGGCATGAGTCGGCTCAGTGGAGTAATGGCGTTGAATCTAGCAGGTAGATCTGGTTTTGTTTCTCAGAGATGGTTGACCAAAAAAGGTTGTGAGTCACGATAACAGCTGGAGATGACGGCTGGAGGAGTGGAGTGGCATTAATGACCACATCCCAGAGCATTCAAGGTGACTCTAGTGAAATCCCGAGGGTGGACACGGAGGCTGCAAGTTAATGCGGTCGTCGTAAAAGATCTAAAGACCTACCCAGAAGCGAGCTTTCACCGACATGAGTAGGGAATATGCATTGAATGCCTCATTGACTTCATTCCAAGCACTTCTAGGGCCAACATGTCCAGGCACTGACTCAGTTTTGAAAACCCTAAGGCAGGGGCCAACACTCTTTTGTATATAAGGCATTTTTTGACTTTTTGTAAATAGTTCAGATTATGCATTCTGGAGAGTTAGCGATTTTTCCAAAAAATCCTTTCTCAACTAGTGTAGATTTTGTAACTCATTTGGAGTTCTTCGGTTGTTCTTCTGAATTCTGTGATCTTTTACAGTCCTCCCTCAGATTAGCAAACTTCTGTAACTCATTTTTGGAACATGTTATATAAAGCTTACCTTGATCATTGTTGATATTCAGATTTCCATCTTGTTCATGCAAAGTGTTGTGCATTTCAGGTTCATGATCAAGTTATTTTTGTGAATTTCTTTCATTCCTTCATAACTTTATCTTGTGTTTCATGCCTTCCTTTGCAAAAGTATCATTATACAAATTACAAATTGTGTTCACTTAGTCACACATGGATTCTAATCTGTCAAAATCTTTCTTTCCTCTCCGAAAAAAGCGTGAATCGAACCTGTTTGTGAAATGTTAGTGCAAGGCTTGCATAATTTGATGTGTAATCTTATGTTCACTTTCAGTATTCAAGTGTAAATTGAGTATTTCATTTTTCTTGTCATTTCGGTGCATCACCTTAGTTTAGTTTCAATTTATGTACTCCTTCTCCCTTTTCCTTTACCAAGATCAGTAGTTTTAGGTGATAGCACAAAGGGGAACCAACCCATAATCTGGAGGTTCACTTCATCCCCAGGTCACCCACAACCTTGAAGTGTTCCCATGTGTCAATAGGTTGCTATAGTTGATAGCTTAGCAAGGGTGCAAACTTTATTCGACAACAGTTATATTATTATATTTTTGTTATGGTATGATTAATGTTTTGAACTTCAACAATCAAAATTGATTATTTTCTTTTATACATTATATTTGAAGTTTTTTCTAAAATTAAATGCATGTTTTTTAACTTTTCTAATTTTGAAAATTATTTTTCCTGAATATCATTGGCTAGAAAAATTTAGGCAATAAGGCAGATTTTAGGAATGGAACATAATATTTTAGGCATTCTGCTCCTTAGTTAATGTTTGCATATCCAAAAATGTAAAAATTATGACAAATTTAAAATTAGAAATTGTTGATTATTCATATAAAAACTTCATTTAGTTTAACTATTAAGTTAAGTAGCAATTATATGTCAAAAATTTTATTTAATCCAATTTAACTATTTTAATCAAATAATAATTAAATCTCAAAAATTCAAAATCATAATTATTTTAACGTGTCAATAATCCAACTATTAAATCTATATTTTTTAAAATTAAATCTATATTTTTAAAAAAATTGAATCTCTAATATTTTTAAATTATTTTGACAATAAATACCACAAATCTCTAATATTTTTCAATCTAACACACATTTTAACCAACTATTTTTAAATTATTCTATATAAAAACTCCATTTAATTTAACTATTAAGCTAAGTATATGTCAAAACTTTTATTTAATCTAATTTAACTATTTTAACAAAATAGTTAATTAAATCTCAAAAATTCAAAATCATAATTATTTTAACATCTCAATTATCTAAAAAAAACAAGTGATGAGAAGCCCCTTGGGTGGCGGCGATGGCAGTGGCAATTTTTCAAATTCTGAAAAGGCGAGAGATCAAGATGTTGCTTCAGGCAGTAATGGCAGATGGTGTGTTGATGCGAGGGTGATATTAGATGAGGCCCTTGCTACAAGTAAGTTGAGTGTGTGCCCGACGCTCTCCCCGGTGCCTGGCTCTGAAAAGTCAGGGAATGGCCTATTTTCAGATGGGTGTGATGGGATTTCTAATGTGGAGGGTCTTGGATTTGACAAGACTAAGAATTTTTTCTTGTCAAGTTGCTCTCTCGAATGGAAAAATTTGTTTGGTTCTAAGCCTAAAGGAAAAAGTACTCCTTTGGTGCCTTTTTTTGCTAATAAAAAGAGCGGTGAGTACTTTGTTTATGTTCCAGACTGTATTGTGGACAAAAGAGTGTCTACTATGGACATGGCTCTATTGGGTAAATTTGTTGGTCCTCGACCTCACATTGTGTTGGTGCGCAAGTTTACTTTAACTTGTTGGAAACCTAAAGGACAAAATGATGTGGCTACTATGGCCAAAGGTTTCTTTTCTTTTTCCTTCAACTATGAACATGATACGGTGTTGGCGTTGATGGGGGGACTATGGTTCCTTGGAAAGTCCTCCTTGATGTTGAAGAAATGGGAAACGTGCTTTAATTTAAACTTGTGCTCCTTCTCGGCTACTCCGGTTTGGGTTAGATTGCTTGGCCTCCCACTAGAATTTTGGGATGAGGAGGTATTCAAGGGGATTTCTAGCATGTTTGGTTACTTGTTGTCAATAGACCAAATGACGGCTTCTAGAAAGTGGCTGGTTTATGCCATATTTTGTGTGAATGTGGAGCATTCAGATGGTTTTCCTTTTATGGTTAAGATTAACTCTAAACTTGGGGTGTGGGAGCAGTTGGCTTAATTTGAGTTGAATCCCTTTACCTACTTCCATTGTAAGAAAGTTGGTCATTGGGCCAAGAAATGTCCTCTCAAAGTTCCTAAGCAAATGACTAAACAATGGAGAGAGGTAGAGAAACCTCCAGCCCAGGAGGTGGATTCTGTAAAACCTCCTACTCAGGAGCTGGAGCCTAAGGTGTGCCTTCCTCGGAGGTTCATGAGGACACAAATCTGGAAGAAATTGATAAGGTGGTTGAATGTCAACCAGATAAGGGGGAAATGAATCAGGATTTGGAATAGGTTGAAAAGGAATGCTTTTCCCCTATGTCTAATGAGGTAAGGTCTATAATGTTGGAGGAAAATCATTCTTCTGTGATTGTTGAATCTAGTTCTCCTCCCAGGGGGGATTCCTCAAAGTGTTATGTGTTAGGGTTAGAGATGGCAGATCTAACAATTAAATGCAGATTTTATATAAACAAAACAGAGAAACTAAAACATTCACAGAATAAATCATAACACAGAATTTAACGTGGTTCACCCAATCTGGGCTACATCCACCAAACCGCAGCCATCCAATACTTTTATTATCAAGTGAAAAACCCTATTACAATCTTGTGAATAATCGCGTTTTTCATCATATTGTAACCCCCATCCCAACCCCTTTTAACAAGCTTTTTAGAAGCTTCCAGAATTAGGGTTTTACAAAGTCAGTTTTCTTTCTTTTTCAGAGATTTTTCCTTTTTGACGACGTGAAAAAAAGGAAAAATTTCTCGAACCTTGAACCTCCAGGCCCAATGGCTGGGAGGATGAGTATACCATGGGCTATACATATAGCATGATCAGTCGCCACATACCAGCATTATGTTGAAAATAGAGGGGTTGGATTTGAAGCTCAATGTCAAGGAGTTTGAGGAGTTGGAGGAAGTGGACAACACGCCTTATATTCTCATTTGTGGGCGTAATAGGAAGAAACATTCTCCTTTGTCAAGAATTATGACAAGGAATAGGTAGAGATCAGACTGTGGGTCTGAGCCGTGTGGTAGAGGTCAGCCCCCAACTAATGTTGCGAGGGAGAAAGAGAGTTGAATGGGTATAGCTGATGGCACATAGAGAACTTTGCTAGATATCTACTCTAAGAGCACTTCCCATAAATTCCCATGAAGGTTATTTCCTAGAATATGAGGGGTTTGAATCACCCTCATAAGCATGATCTCTTGGCTAATCTGGTAAGAGATCATTGCCCTAAAATTGTTTTAATTCACGAAACTAAAATTGGACTAGATAAGCTCTCTAAGTTGAAATTGAAGCTTTTTAAGGATTGTGGTATGCAATGTTCTAAGGCAGTAGGTGCTTCTAGTGGGATTGTGACTTTTTGGAATCTTTGGGTTATTAGAGGTGTGGAGGTGCTTAATGATAACAATCATGTGGATACTTCTTTTTTCCACCTTCATGATAAGTTCTCCTAAATTTTATCTAATATGTATGCTCCTACTTGTAAAAGCTCTAGAAAAAGTCTTTGGGAGAATCTTGCTTCTTTTAAAGTTTGTCATAATGTTGGTAATTGGCTGGTCATTGGAGATTTTAATACTCCTTTGCATGATGTTGATAAGATGGGTGGCTCACAAAATGTGGATGATAGCAAACACAACCTTATGTAGTTCATTAATGATTTGGCTCTTCTTGATCTGGATTTGAAAGGGCCTTCCTTTACCTGATTGAATAGGCATGTGGGTGATGCTCTTATCCAAGTTAAGCTAGATTGTGCACTTTTAAATCCTAAGTGGTTAGTCCACTATTCTTGCTCTCTTTCAGCTCTTACCAGATTGGGTTCAGATCACTTCCACTTGGATCTATTTGTGGATTTTTTGGGTGGCAAGAAGAACTTTCCTTTTAGGTTTGAAAAAATGTGGACTTGTCATCCTGAGTTGGGCAATTTGGTTAAGGACTGGTGGAATATTAATGTGGATGGATCGGCTATGTATAGACTTGTTAAAAAGTTGGCTAATGTGAAGCTTAATGTTAGAAAATGGAACCATTCCTCTTTTGGTCATATTTTTTGGAGAAAGATGGGGTTTCTAAGGAGCTTCATTCTATTCAACAAGTCATTCAATCGTCTGGGTATGATTAGGACTTGATTTTAAAGGAAAATGTTTTTCTTTCCAAGTTGCATAATATAATTACGAAGGAGGAAGAATTTTGGAAGCAATGTTCGAGGATCATGTGGTTGAAGAGTGGTGACATAAATACTAAGTTTTTTCATATTTCTACGCTAAAACACAGGGCCTCTAATCGGATCAATCTGATTAACTATAACAACCAAGCTCTGGAGAAGGATGTTGATTTGCAGAAAGATATTGCTTCCTATTTTTCTTAGTTGCTTTCGGTGGAGTGAGAGCTTGATTTAGCCTATCAAGAGGATATTCTAAGGGATATTCCTCAATTGGTGGATGATGAGACCAACAAGCACTTAGTTTGTATTCCTTCGGTGGAGGAAATTGGATGTGTTGTGTTCTCCTTTGAAGGTAAGAAGGCTCTGGGCCCTGATGGATTTCCCATGTTCTTTTTTTAGTCTTTTTGGGAAATTATTGCGAAAGATGTTGTTGCGGCCACTAAGGATTTTTTCAAATTGGGTTCCCTGTTAAAGTAGTTGAACTCCTCCTTTATTTTTTTGATTCCCAAAAATCCTAGTGCTGCTTCTTTTGAGGAGTTTCATCCTATTAGTCTATGCAACTCGATATATAATATTTTCTCCAAGGTTTTGGAATTGAGGTTGCAAAAAAAATTTCCTCTCATCATCTCTCCTCAGCAGAAAGGTTTTGTGGCTAGTAGGCAAATTTTGGACTCCATTCTCACTATTCTTGAGAATATTCATTCACTTACTATTAATAAACAAGCTAGTTTCATCCTTAAGCTTTATTTTCTCAAAGCTTATGATAGAGTGGATTGGGATTTTTTGTCTAAGATTCTTCTCTCCTTTGGTTTTGGGGAGAAAATGGTGGCTCTGGTGCATCAAATTATTTCGACCCCTTGGTTCTCTATGCTCATCAATGGTTCTCCTCTCTTTGACTGCTCTAGGGGTCTACGACAAGCGGATCCTATCTCTCCCTTCTTGTTTATCATTATGGTTGAGTCTTTGGGTTATCATATCCAAAGATTTGTTAATTCTAGTTTTATGTCTAGGCTAGCCCCTTCTTTTGCTAACCTTGTTTCCTCGCATCAACAATTTGTGGATGATTCTCTTTTGCTTGGGCAGGCATCTATTAAGGAAGCTAAGGCTATGAAATGGATTTTACAAATGTATAAGGCTGCATTTGGACAAAAGGTTAGCTTACAGAAGAGTGTTATTTTCTTTTTCAACACTCCGATTCAAAGACAAATTAGGATTGCTAGAATTTTGCAGTGTCAAATTGGTGAACTTCCTGCTTCGTACTTAGGGCTCCCCTTATTCTCTAAGGCTCGTGATTCTTTATGGAGGGGGTTGATTGAAAAATTTAATTCCAAGTTGGTTGGGTGGAAGGGGGATTTGTTAAGCCAACCTAGTAAAGTTCAGTTGATTAAATCCACCTTTTAGAATATTTCGGTCTATGCTCTTAGTCTCTTTCACATGCCGAGGAAATTTGTGGATATCTTGGAAGGAATTCAGAAAAAACTTCCTATGGAAAAGTGTTGAAGATAAAAAAAAAAGAACTCATTTGGTTGCTTGAGATGATGTCTGTTAGCCTAAAAAGGTAGGTGGGTTGGGAATCCGCAAAATTATAACATTTAACATTGCCCTTTTGGGTAAATAGTTGTAGAATCTTTTGCTAGCCAAAAGCGAGTGGGATAAAATTGCTTGTAGCAAGTACTTACATGGTGTTGATGGGGTAAGAGATGTTTTATCTCATGAGTTTAACCCTCTACATGGTTCTCTGTTGTGGAATTGTATGTTGAAGGCTTGAAGGCTCATTGATAAGGGTCTCTTTGGCAGATAGGTAATGGGAGGAGTTTTTTTTTTTGGATGATAATTGGTTTGGTAATGGGCCTCTGAAGGATGAGCCATGGGCTCAACCCTTTATGGACCTTTGTGTGCGACAGTTTGGTAGATTTGTTGCTAACTATATTGAAGGAGGTTGTTGGAGGAAGTTGCATGAGGTGGACCCTACTCTGGAAATTATTTATAAGGCTATTTTGTTGGTTCATATTCCTTCTCTCCCCTCTCTTGATAGGTTTGTTTAGAAGCCTTCCTCTGCTAGTAACTTTTCTATCACTTCGACTTTTCATCTCTTTGATTCCTTTGTTAGTCTTCCTCCCTTTTGGGCTTCTTTTTGGTCCTCTAGATTGATTCCTAAGATCAATATTTTCTTTTGGGTTTTTGTCAGAACGAAATTCTTACTAATGATAATCTGATTAAAAGAGGCTTTGTTATGCCAAATAGATGCTTTCTCTTTGAAGGGGAGGCAGAGAATACTTGTCATTTGTTGATTGGATGCAAATATGTTGGTGTGATCTTGAATCATGTGCTCTCACTCTGGAATCTTAGCTTATGTTTCTTGGCTCTGTCAAAGACTTATGGTTTCAATGGGTTGGCCCCTCTTCTAATCCAACACTGTCGATTTTTTGGTCTCTCACTTTGCCTCATTTTATTTGGGGGATGTGGTTGGAATGCAACAATAGAATTTTTAGAAAATTTTCTCTTCTAGTTTTAGTTGTTTCCCATAAGATTTGTGCGGGAATTAAGGAAAACTTTCTATTTGGGATCTCCTTTTATGTTGATCGAAAGATTAATCTCAGTCCCTATGATATCTCTATTGCTCAAAAGTGGAAGTTTTTGTATGATATATCTCTCCCTGTCTCTAAAGGGAAAACCTCATGAGATGATGTTGCTTGGAAGGCACCTCCGGATGGTTGGGTTAAGAACAATATTGATGGCGTGGCTAAAGGAAATCTGGGACCTACTGGATGTGGGGGAGTGATTAAAAATTCTAATGGTAGGCTCATCTCTGCTATGGCACTCCCTTTGGGAATCCAGACAAACCACTACGCGAAGATGGTTGTAGCCTATCATGGACTCAAATTGGCTCAAAGTAGAGGGTTTAGGAAGGTCTGGTTGGAGGGAGACTCTTTGAACATTATTAACAATTTGAAGAATGCCTCACCTCCATCTTGGACTATTGAGGCCTTGGTCAGGGACTCTATTGATATTAGCAATTCCTTTGATAATGTTTATATCTCCCATATTTTGAGAGAGGGAAATATGTTAGCTGATTTCTTCACTAACTTTGGTGTTAGAGATAGAAAGGAGTGGGATTTGAATGATCCTATTCCTTTTGAGGCAATGACTATAATTGATAATGAATGCTAATCTAATGTTGATCTTATTGTACATTAAGGGGTGCTTGTCCTTATTCACATGGTTGAATGTCATGAATGAGGATGTTAAGATTATGATTTTGAGGGATAGCTTTCACAAGGAACGAACTTCAAAATCATTATTGCATTTGTGTCCTATAGTTGGCTTCGCACAAATTATGGGTGTTAATCACCTTTGTTTCCAAAGGATTCTACTAGGTATTCCTATTCTGGGTGGTGTTTGTTCTATTTTCTTGAGCTTTTTGTTGTGTGCTTGCTCTCTGTCTATTACATCTTCTAACATGGGTGGGGACAAAAACCGCACCGAGCCTAGGTCTTGTGTTACTTCTAAGCAGAGGAAGGAGGTGTGGGAGATTTTAAAGAAGGGTGGTTTAACTCCTTATATGGAAAGACTACATGGTAACAGTCCCCAGGTGACCATTTTGGTTGCTAAAGGGTGGAATGAGAGAACCTTGAATTTGGGTGGTAGGGAAATTGTGGTTGATGAAGAATTTATAGCCCAAATTATAGGCTTGACTATTTAGGGTATGAAGGTATTCAAAGACAAAAGAATCATATGTTGTGATGTCTATTTTCTTTAAAGAGAATGAGGCTACTGATTTGAAGCCAGCGAAGAGCGGTGGGTATCAGAGGAGCTCTTTGAAAGCATCATGACATGATGTTGTTGAAGAAATTATGAGGCATGTAACCTTGGAAGGTAGGTATATGATAATTAACACTTACCATTTCTCGTTGCTTAACCATTTCTGACATAAGAAATGGGTGTTCTTTCCCTACTATTTGTTGATGTCACTTGACTCGAGGATTAAAGATTGTTGGAAAAACCCCAAAAACTCTGTCTTGCATGCAGGGTTAATTCTCCTAATCTATGAACATGTCAAAGCTCATGAGGTGCAAAATACTCTAGTGTCTCTGAAGGAAATTACTGCTAAACCCAGGGAGGGTTATGAGACGAACTTGAGAGAGGAAAGGGTTAGTAAGAAGCCTAAGAATAGGAGGCTTATTTTGAATGAAGATTTTGAGTCTCATAGGGATGACAATGTTGATTATGTCCCGAATTCGTATGCCACTTTTGATGAGGGCCCCAGTTCTCATGTTTTGGGTAAGACTGGGAAAAGGAAGTTGGATGATAAGGCATGCTATATGACATGTAGTGATGAGGTGGTGGCGAATGTTCTTTCTAAGGGGGGTAAGGACAAAAATTAACTTTATGGAGAAGCTTCCTCTCCTCCTCTAGTGACTAGATATGTGCAGGAGCCTACAGAGGGGAGCCAGAAAGGAAAGGTGTTGTTTGTTGGCTTACTCTTGGAGAAGGGTTTCCCTCTCTCCCTGGCTGGTGGTATTTATGGTGAGGCTTCACCAGGTGTTGACATGGGGTTGCAAAAGTAGGAAAAGGAAAGAGTTGTGGGTGGTGGTCATGCTATGGGATCCGGTAAAGCGGATGCGAATAGGATAATGAAAAGGAAGGTTGTTGAGGAGGAAATTACCTACTCCATTCGAAAGATGAAGACTCATGTCCCCGCTAGTAAAGGTAAGGAAATTTATGCTGAAAAGGTTCATGTTAGTTCCTCTAATGAGGACATTACTATGGGGAAATGCATTGAGAACTATGATAGGGAGGAATTGTCTGATGTGTTGGGCTCGGCTCATGATAGTGCCAATATGTTGTTTAAACTTTTTAAATGGTTCTTCCATGAGATTAAGAGGACCAATGTTAGAATTAGAGGTGTTGCTAGCAAGGTTGAGGACCCTTATGTCCAAATCCAAATTGATAATCTCATGGATTCTCTTAATACGGTGGCTAATACTGTGGTGGAGGAAACCGTTAATTTGAAACAAAATTTGGAAGGTAGAATGTTATCCCTTGAGGATAAATTTGATAAGTTGTGGAATGTTGTGATGAAGGGTGGAGATGCCTCTAAGGTCTTAGCTATCTCAAGATCTACCAAGGTGATATCCCCTATAAATGTTGCGAAAAAGAGAAAGGAGAATGTGTCTGCTGATGATACTATTGTTGGGGGTAAGTTGAAGGATGTGGAGTGTGTTGCTGAGAAAGGTGCTATGAAAGGTAGTGTTTTGAGTGGTGAGGTAAAAACTGGTGGGTTAGGGGCTAGAACTAGAAACAGAATGAAAGCTCAGGTCGGGGCCTCAGGTATTGAGGTGTCTGATACTGTGGATAGTGTGCAGAAGTTGGTTGCTAGTGAAATGGAAGCTGTGGAGACTTTGAACAATCTATAGTGCTACTAGCTGGTTTCCTTGTTTTTGGTTGTTGGTTGACTGTCGTCGAGATGATTATTACTTTACTTTGTTATGTTCTTTTATCAGATACTTTTTGATGTAAAGGGTTTCGAGCCCCTTCAAAACCCTTTTTTTTTACCTCCAATCAAAATATCTCAATAATCCAACTATTAAATCTATTTTTTTAATTAAATCTAATATATATTTTTTTCTTAGATTAAATTGAATCTCAAAATTTCAATATCAATAATTATCTTACACATATTAATAATTATTTTAATTATTGAGTATATAAAGTATATTGAATCTAATTGTTCATCACATTATCTAAATTACAACTTTGACAATAAATACCACAAATATGTACTATTTTTTAATCTAACACACATTTTATCCAACTATTTTTTAATTATTCTATAGAAAAACTCCATTTAATTTAACTATTAAGCCAAGTAGCAATTGTATGACAAAATCTAATTTAATTATTTTAACCAAATATAATTGAATCTCAAAAAATTAAAATCATAATTATTTTAACATGTCCTTCGAGGTCTTAAGATTGCGCTGTCACTTGGTGTCAAGACTATGGAAATCGAAGGTGACTTGATGCTAATTATGGAGGCCACTAAAGGCAAGATGAAGGTGGGGTGGTCTCTAAAAGGTATTATGGAGGAAATTTTCTCTCTCCTAAATGGTCTTCATGACTTTTCTATCTAGCATGTCTTCAGAGAGGGGAATGCTACTGCTGACAGTTTGGCGACGGCGGGTCTTGATATTGAAGGGCTTCGGTGTCGGCGAAATGAGGATTTTTTGCCCCCCTCGGCTATGGTGAGTTTAAGGGAAGATCTCAAACATCTAAATGTTGAGTCCTAGAAGGTGCTTAATTATTTTAGCTGGGCTCCTACTAACTTTGGTTAGTATTTTTGGTAGGAGCATGATTTTGAACAATTGGTTGTTATGTGAGGTGATGGATATCATGTGTTTGTCTGACGATTTGTATGACCTCATGTGGGTTGATGGTATGGAAAATCTTTCTATCTCTACTGACCGATGGTGTCATCATTTTTTGAACCCCCTAAAATTTTGTGTTCAACTTTTTAAGTTAATGGATTTTTTGAGATTTTTTGAGACGGCTAAGTATTACGCCAATATGATGCCCTTATGTGTCGTGGGCAATTCGTACGAGGGAGCTGCTTCCTTTGCGTGGGTTGCAAGATGTGGCTTTTATTGCCTTTATTTTTTACTTTTTTGGTCACTTTTTGTCGACCTTTTCTCTTTCAATGCTTCTAGAATTCACTACCAACTGTTCTACCCTGGTTTTCATGTTCTGGAGGTTGGCGACTTTGGTGTGGGCTCTATGGGTGGGGATAGAGTGCGTGTGGAGCCAGACAGGTGTGACGAGTGGAAGGCGGATGCCACTGTTTGGCACATTTGCAAAGAGGGCAGAATTGCATAGTATATGGAGGCCATGACTGGTCACGATGAGGGCTTGTCTAATAAGTTTGTCACCTCTTGGAATGATGGTAGGGTCACCATCAGTGGCATTTCCTTTGAAGTCTTTGAGGAGGTTATTGTCAGAGTTATGGGGCTAATGAATAGTGGCTGAACTTGGAAGAAAACTATGAAGGTGCCAAACCAAATTAGTCTAAATCAATTTTTTTGCGGCGAGGAGAAACCTGTCAAGTTACAGGGTGGCTTTGACCACAAGGCACTGTTGAAGCCATGAAATAGAGTTTCTTTGGTGATCATGAAGTATTTCATGTTGGAAGGAAGGTATGGGGTCTACTACTATTACCACTTTAATTTCCTCAACCACCTTAGGAATCATCTGCATATCTCCATTCATTTTTTTCCTGTTTCATGCTCTTGATAGCACTGTAGTGGAGTTTAATGAAGCCTCAAATTCTGGAAAGAATTATACTATTCTTCACCAAGGCCTTATGTCTAGGCTCTATCATTTCCATATGTCACTTTGCCCTGCTCAGCCTATCACTATGCAAGAAGTCTCGTCTCTCTCTACTCTTGTCGAAACCTCGGTTTCCTCTACCCCCCCCCTCTACTAGCATTCTGGACACGCCGGGCTTGAGTAAGAAAAAATGCCTAAAAAATCCTGCCTTGAAAGCCCTTCCATCAAATTGATTATGACATCTAAGGCTAAAGCATCTAAGAAAACTAAATTCTACCTCCATCAAATTGATTCTGACATCGAGATCACTGAAGAAGCTAACACCCCCCGCTGATCCCATAGATTGGTTCTTAAGCAGGACAAGGTGGGAAGTCTTAAGGAGGCTTCAGATTCGGATAATGATAATGGAAGTGACAGTGAAAGCCAGGAGGAAATGATGGTGGGTGGGGATGGCCAGTCTGTGGCGATGAGCAACGCGTCCCATGTGTCTGAAAGCTTGAAGAAAGGCCCTTCCAACGCCAATGTGATGGAAATTAACCCCCGATCCTCCAATGCGGATAAAGGAAAATCCCCCTTGCAGGAAGATCACAATGGAAAAGAGCAGGCTTGGGAGGAAGTGGGCAAGTTGAAAGGGAGAATGGAGAGACTGGAAAAAAAGGTTTAGGAGGTGTCTCACTTTGCCCTGAGGGTCATGCACAGGTCGGCTACCAGTCTATGCTTGCTACAAAAGGACAAGTCCGTGGACGATGGTGAAGATGATGCTAGTTTCAAGGAGCTGCTCGAGTTCCTCACAGCGGATTGGGCGACTGCTATTCAGGATAAACCTTGCAGGGAGGAAAAGAATTAGGCCTCTGGGTCTTTTTGTTCTTGTTTTTATCTATGACTTTTTATATGTTAATATTGTTTAACTAGTTTGACCCCTAGGGGTCTTTGGACTTTTCTGGTTCGTTTCATGCAAGTGCATGAAGGACTCTGTTCATCCTTTGGGTACTATAGCTTTTGGTTTTTGATATGTTTTGATGTGGGTGATAGCTTTCTCTCTGTTGTCACTGTGTTGTTAATGTGCTTACTATGGATGGCCCTTGTTGTCTTGTATTGATGGGACAACACCCTTGTTTTTTGCTGCTTTTTATTTCAAAAACATGTCAATAATCCAACTATTAAATCTTTTTTTTTAATTAAATCTATTATATATATATAGATTAAATTGAATCTCAATTTTTCAATATCAATAATTATCTGACACACATCAGTAATTATTTTAAATATTGGGTATATAAAGTATATTAAATCTAATTGTTCATAACATTATCTAATTACAACTTTGATAATAAATACCACAATTATCTACTATTTTTTAATCTAACACACATTTTATCCAACTATTTTTTAAGTATTCTATATAAAAACTCCATTTAATTTAACTATTAAGGTAAGTAGCAATTGTATGTAAAAACTTTTATTTAATCTAATTTAACTATTTTAACCAAATAGTAATTCAATCTCAAAAATTCAAAATCATAATTATTTTACCATGTCAATAATCCAACTACTAAATCTATTTTTTTAAATTAAATCTATTATATTTTTTTCTTAGATTAAATTAAATCTCAAAAATTCAATATCAATAATTATCTTACACATATTAGTAATTATTTTAATTATTGGTTATATAATGTATATTTAATCTAATTGTTCATAACTTTATCTAATTACAACTTTGACAATAAATACCACAAATCTATTTTTTAATCTAACACACATTTTATCCAACTATTTTTTAATTATTCTATATAAAAACTCCATTTAATTTAACTATTAAGCTAAGTAGCAATTATATGTCAAAACTTTCATTTAATCTAATTTAACTATTTTATCCAAATAGTAAATTAATTTCAAAAATTCAAAATCATAATTATCTTAAAATGTCAATAATCCAACTATTAAATCGATTATATATATTTTTCTTAGATTAAATTGAATCTCAAAAGTTCAATATCAATAATTATCCAATCACAGCAGGGTGGATTGGGATTTTCATGTACAAAAAAATAGGAGATTAAATCTCGACTCGATAAAAAATCAAAACCATTGAAAATTGATAGGTTGTTGCGACGTGGGAATATAAGATGTTTCGTGGAGGGTGTACGTCACATTCTCTAATGTGCATAACTGTTTCAAAAATGGAGTATATATGTTATATGAACCATTTTTTTAATATCATAGAAGTATCTCGGAACTAAGCAGAGTAGATTTTTAAGCTTTAAAGCTACAATTTATTTAATGTGAATGATAGAGAAAAAATAGAGAAATCTTCTAGCTTTCTCTGTTTATAGGACTTGGACATGGATGACCCAGTTAGAAAAGCACTCAAAATAATGTCAATTCATCTCTACAATTATGGAGAAGGGTCTATATACTTCTATTGTTATTTACAAGACCTTAGCTTTAGTGTTTCTATGTCATGCAATTATTGTAGAATTTAATATTATATTTTTGAACAAATTGACGGATAAAGTTGCATCAGATAAGTGTTACAAATGGGTGTTCAAAGAACCAACAAAGTGTGATTGTGGTGGAATTTCTAATATTGGCAAACCTCTTTGATTTTGGTAAATGAACAAGTTTTTCATTGAAAATTTCCAAATTTATTTCCATACTATAAAATGTATTATATCATTGTGGTAAAATCAAACTATATGCAAATGATAGTTGCATATTTTCCATGAAGCATTAACTATGATTGTGTTTCGTGGGACACTCTCTTGAATAGACAAATCAATTTTTCTATGGAATACATGTTTGTGTATTGATTTAGAGATAGTACTCATCTTGCAATTCTTTATTTAGTCTATATTTTAGACAATAATTGTTATTCAATTGATCTTGCAAAATTTTAACTATTTTCAATTTTGATTTTGCCAAGCAAACAAAATTTATCACTGTAACAAATGGTTTATGAAGATCGAAAACCATTCACATTTAAATTACTTTTTTTCCTTTAACTGCATTGAATATTTTCCCAAGGGAGGGATTTTTTTAGGAACTTGAAATTCAACTTAACCTTGTCTGAAATGGTACAATATGTAGATTTTGTCAAGTATTTGTTCATGTCCTTGGAAATAAGGTCAAATTGAGTATTTTTCTTTTGAAAGAATGTTTGTGCTTAAGACATAATCTTGTAGAGGCATTTGATCAACATGCTCTGACTTTGTTTTGCAAGCATCAAAGCTCACCCATTTGTCTTTGCTCTTTTAGATCATATGCTTAGTGGTCTATCAGATTCTTCAATGCTCTATACAAAATTTTCTTAAATTGTTTTGTTTAACTGTAGATTAAATCTACTCATTATGTAATTAAAGGTAAAATTAAGCAGTAATATATGTGTTTCATGCTGGAATTATTTATTTTGGTTGATTTGTCAATTGTTTGTTGAAGACATCCCAAATTGATTGAATATTTAATCCCTTGTCATGGAGGTATGAGAAGAAGCATATGTAGCTTTGCAAACAAAAGGTTCATGGTTATATCTTCCTTTTTTCAAATCTTGGCAATGACGTGGGAACAATTATTAAAATAAAATAAAATATTAATATTTAAAATTTTAAAATACACAACTAAAATAATTGTAAACTAAATGAAGTTGGCTAGACCAGTTTTGGCTTACATCATACACCCATTGAGGTAGAAATCAAAATCATTTTTTGCAAATTTATTTTGTGATGGTGTTCTCTGATGCTATACAATTCCATCATTCCAACTTTTTGTTAGTCTACTTGAGATACAATTCTGAAGTTTGTTCTTGCAACTAAAGGAGTCATTTTTTTAATTTGATAGGTGCTCAATAGAGACATCAAAGAGTTTCATGTTGTTAACATGTACATAAAAATTAAAACATATGACATATTTAAAAACTAAAAGTATAAAATAACTCTCAATTATAATAAATAATTATAAAAGAATTTTTAAGTAAATAAAATAAAATAAAACTACTCTTCTACACAAAATAGCTCCTACCTCTTCACAAAGTAAACAATGCAAATAAAATAAAATAACTTTTGAATAAAAAATAACTATAAATTAACTCTTACATAAACAACTTAAATTCATTTCTAAGTTTGAGGAATGAAGATGATTTATTTGCTCAAGATTATAACAAAAGAAAAATATACTCAATTATATATAAAAAATTGTTACATTTTTTACTTTCTTTTTATAATATATAAATTTAATGTGTTCAATGTTTACTCACTTCTATTTCATCTTCCTACACTTATTTCTAATTGATTTCTTGACAATTCCGAACAAACCCCAATTCACATTCTACTATTTTTTACTTCAAATAATATACCCTTCCCAAACTAATTGATTTCTTGACAATTCCGAACAAACCCCAATTCACATTCTACTATTTTTTACTTCAAATAATATACCCTTCCCAAACAATTTTGAACTTATCAAAAGATTCACCATATACCCATTGTGCAATTGATTGTTTATTTATTTAGCCTAGATATTTTGTGTTAGTGGTTCATTTTCTGACAAAGGGATTGGTCTCGATAGAACCAGAACATTAATTTTTAGTTCTATCAACACTGTTGCTACACAGATACATTTTGACCCAAATTTCAACAAACGTTCGTCAAAATTTGGGTCAAAATGTATCAATGCTAAAACATACTAGACATAACAAATAAAAATAGGACTATTCTTGCACATTTAGGTAGGAACTTCGTTGCTCTATGGCTCTTGTTTTAATTTGTTATTATTCAAATAAAAAATGAGAAACAAAAATTCTTTTTTAATCAAAATGCATAACATTAATTTATACCAAAGATATGAACATTTCAATATTTAAATTAAATTAATAGAAATAATATTAATAATATTTTATTATTTTTAGTTAAAGCAGCTCGTATCTTGGGTGCCTAGGCGAGCTGGGGTGAGAAGGTGAGACTAGTCCCCAATAGGTGGGAGTCGTTGTCGCAAGAAGTACCTCTTAAACTCTAGAGCAGACTTTAAACCTAGGAGCGGAGTCTGCTCGCAAGAAGTCCCACCTCTTAAACCTAGGAGTGGAGTCAACCTGAGACCAATGGGAAGCAAACCCATTGCCCAATCCAATTTTGCTACCCATGTGAGCTTTAAATAATTTTATTTTATATTACAGATTGAGTTAGGGTTAATATTACAATTTAGAGTTTATTGTTTGTGTTAGGGTTAGGGTTAAGTTTAGATTAAGGGTTAGGGTTATGAGAAACCGAGTTAGGATTAGGGTTATATTAGGGTTTAGGCTTTAGGATTAGGCTTAGAGTTACAATTATGGTTTGGATTAGAGATGAGATTAGGGTTGGGGTTTAGAGTTATAGTTAGGGATATGGTTAGGATTAGGGTTATGATTAATGTTTATGGTTAAAGTTAGGGAAAGGTTAGGGTTACAATTATGGTTAATAGTTTAGGGTTTAAAATTAGGTTTATAATTATGGTTATTGTTTTTGATTAAAGGTAAATAACAAGTTTTGAAGGGGCATGAAACCCTTTACAAAAAAAGCAGTTGAAACATAAGAAAACTACAATAAGTATATATTAGCCCAACTGCAACATACCATCAACAAAAATTTAGCCAAAAAGGAGGAACACAAACATCAACATTACATATTCTTTAGTATATTTGTTGCCTCCACATCGCACGCTACATCCTTCTGACCATCATCAAAGGCTTTAGATGATTCTTTTACAAGAGCACCAGCCTTAGCTTTGGTCTTGTTATGGGTCCTGGCCCCAAGCCCATCCACATTCACCTCAGTAATCAAAACATTATTATCACACACCCTTATCACCAAACACCTCACCCACTAGCAGCTTACCAGCAGCACCAATCTCACCAAACCAAATAGTCTTCTTGCATTTTTTGGCCATTTCAAAATGGGAGGTAATACCCATAGATTCAAAACTAAGCCCAGATTTATCCACTTCCCCACCCTTTTCCATGTTAGCATAAAGCCTCTCTAGATTAGTTTCAAGGGATAGAACCCTACCTTCAAGATTTTGCTTCATAATAAACATTTCATCTGCCACAATTTCTAGAGAGTTCATTAGATTATCAATCTGATTCTGGCTTGGAGACTCGTCAACTTTACTTATCATACCATGAACTTTCACGTTGGTCATATTAATTTTGTGGAACAACCATTTAAATAACTCACAAAAAATAATGGAACCCTCTCTAACACTTCCCAAAACATCAAAAATATTTTCCTTATCAATGTTGAAAATTCCCTTACCTAGAGCATCCTCCTTATGAGAGGAACTTACCTTATCCTGATTGGCAAAGACCTCCTTCCCCTTCCCAGCAGCAGTTAGATTTTGGATTTTCCGAATAGTCTTCGCAATTCCACAACAACCTCCTTTATTTTCCTCTATCTATCTGGGTCCACAATAGGAAAACCCTCAACACTCTGCCCCACCTCTGCCACAACCTTCCTTTCCATCTGCAAGCTTAGAACCTCAATTGGTGAATCCACATCACCAAGTCTGCTCATAATCTTGAGAGGAGACTTCATCTCTAGTAGTTGGCTCGTTGACCTAACAACCGCTTTCCTATTACTAGGTATGTGTAGGATCATCATGGAAAAAAAGGCCCTTAAGTGGCAAAAAATTTAGAAAAATCAAAGTAAGGCAACTTGATGTAAAAATTTGAATAAGTTATCTATATTATTTAAAAAATATGTAAGAATAGAATTTGTAGCAAATTGAATGTAGTTTCTAAACTACTAGGTTTATTTTATAAAAAAATATATATCTATTTGGTGAAAATTTAAAATTTTAGTGCAGTAGTACTTGAATTTCAAGAAAAAAAAAAGAAGTAGGTGTTTGTCTAACCATGCTAACCACAAAAAAATGATAATATTTTTTTATGAGATTTTAGATATAAGTAGAGGACTCATGTCCCAATGTGATGCATATTTTTTTGTAATTTTTTCCAAGTAAATAATTAATTATGAATTTTGTATTACAACTTTTAAAAATATAAAACTCGTATGTCTAACCACCTTAACTTGGTCAAAACTTCATAAAATTCAATTTTTTAATCCTATAGTATATGAAGCATAGAATGTGATGCATGTTTTAGATTCAAAAAATGCGATATCGTTTGAAAGCTATAGATGTTTTTCAATCAACCTATCAATCAAGACTTTAGTCGTAACTCAAATAGAAAATGAATAATAATTATTTATTAAATTCAAAAGTAAAGCATAATTTATATTGGTGGAAAACTGAGAATCTCCTTTAAAAACCCTTTTTGTTTCATCAATTTTGGGTTAAAAAAAGTCATTAGCCACATGGGCCATCATATCAGTTACATATCACCACTTTTTGGCCCATCATGATCCTGCACATACCCTACTTCCCATCTCCAACTCCTTTTTCTGCTTCACAGGGGGAGGAGAAGAAACCTCACCAACCACCTCATTCCTCTCCTTAATGCATTTAATCGGCATTTCAACACTTGACTCCTCACTGCAGGTTTCATAACCCTTATTAATGCTCAGCTCCCCTTTTCTAGACTTCCCCAAAGCAGGGGTTTCCTCTTCCATGGTAGCAAGAGAGTCTGGTACATAGTCAACATCCTCCTCAAATTCTAACTCCTCCAGGATAAGCTTCCTCTTCTTACCCTTCTTACTAGCTCATTCCTCCTCAGAGACCGTATCATATTCTTCCTTCGATTTTTTCTGCTTACCCTTAGGGGTAGCAATTGGCTTGACCACTTCAAAGGCTTTAGTGTAATCAGAGATTAGAAGGATAATCCCCACATTCAAAACATGTTTCTTTGGATTATTCTTACGGTCCTTAAGCCTAGAATCTAGGGAAGCCAAAAGATAATAGGGAAAAGATAATTATGGCTATTGTTACGACTATGGTTAGGGTTAGATATAGGTTTAGGGTTAGGATAATGGTTTAGGATTTATTGTTAGGGTTAGGGTTAAGATTAAGGTAAGGACTAGGGATAAGGTTAGGGTTAGGGTGTGCATTAGGGTTAAACTTAAGTCATGGAAATAACTAATTAACAAAATTAAAATGATATAATTAACAAAAGTTACACTTGTTTTTATTCACATTAATAAAATTTACATTTAATTTTTTTCAAACCTACAAAACTATAATTACAATACTATAAAGGCAAGTACTAGCCACTACATGGCACTTGTTATATTATATTATAATATTATGTTTCTATAATATTATTATTTGTACAATAATATTATAATTATTGTATTATAACTAAGTTTAATTTATAATATTATATTACTATATGTATTTCTTATTATATATTTGTAATATTTTTTATCATTATATTATAATATTTATAAGATTATTATATTATGTTATGTTTTATATTTTAGAAAGAACAATATTTTACTTTTTTAGTAATTTTTTATACTATTTTATTTTTAAAATTATTAATATAATATTATTATATATTAAAATGAGTATTTATTACAAGTTTATTTTTAATTTAATATATACATTTAAATATACATTTTTAATATATAAATATTAAAAAATAAAATATATTCTATTAAATTATCAAACATTTTATTAACTAGCAATTGTACCTTGGTGTGCAATAGGTACGTCGAAGAGGTTTGAAAGGTCAATTAGGGGGAAAATGGTCTATTTTTTCCATTTTTTTTTGTAGTACATGAGATCTATTGGTAGGCCATTTATCAAATGATGTTGTTTATATCACAAAGGTCTTAATGAAGATGTGATAGCTCCAAATCAACTATGCAGTGACATGCACCCTCTTATAGGGATCCAAGCACGACTAAAAAAACCTTTTGGATGAGGAAGATTATCATGCTCCATTATAGATAGGCTCATATTATGTTTGCAATAGAGAGAGGGAGAGGTAGGGATAGAAAGAGGGAGAGATAAGAGGGGGAAGAGAGAAAAAAATAGAGTGAGACATAAAGAACAAAGATAGAGGACTTGAGAAAGAGAATGATATACAAAGAGGGAAGAGTGAGTTCAAGAGACACATGCACATAAAGTGAGAGATAAAGAGATATAGAGAGATGCAGAGAGGTGGAGAGAGCAAGAGGTAGAGGGAGAGAGAGAGATAAGAGAGATTAAAGGGAAATAGATATTGTGAGAAGAGAGATTAATAGTTAAAATCTCAAGAGAGAAATAGAGAGATAAAGATAAAGATTATGAGAGATGGAGTGAATAAGAGAGATATAGGTAGTGAGAAAACATGTAGAATTTGGAGGAAAAACAAATAGAGAAAACAACAAACAAAAAATGAATGGATATGCAATGTTCTATTCAATGCTTTCCTAACCATCTTCAAACTTGGGTAGATCATCAATATCAATTTATAAGTACCATCATACACAATTTTGTAATACCATGAATATGAAACTATAATGTAATAAAAAAAATTGTGATTTTATTTGTAAATATACAAATTTTATTCTTTTCTCTCGAACAACAATCAATAAACCTCATTATGTGAGTTTTTCAAATGCCATGTGTATGTGCCATTTACAATTCAAACACAATTGTAATTTGTTTTACTTCTTCATATATAAAATTATAATAGTTTAATTCTAATTAAAACCAGATAGATTACAATCAAATTAGATTAAAAAATATTTGTGAATTCACAAATCTATTAGCTAGCTTACAAGAAAAAAAGAAATGTGAAGCAACATTAGAAATATCTAATTAAAAATGAGACAAAATCTACATGTACTTCTATAAAATTATATACCTTGATTTTGTAATGTATTATTTGGAATATGTAATTAATCACAAATGGTTGACCGAACACTAGAAATAGATAATGCAACTAATTATCTAAACAAAAGTACTTTACAAAATGACAAGAATAATTCTAAACCCCCACTCTCATTTCTTGCTAGTCAAGCATTTTTAAATTTACTTTAAGTGTTCCTCACTTTTTATCTTTTTCCCATCATCCTTCACCTCCTCCACCTTTTCATTGCATACATATGCATTTTTGGTGAAAGAAATTTAATGAAACATGTATATTATCATAAAATAGATTTGTATATAGAGATCACTATTGCAATTTATGGGAACCAAACCATCTCAACAAGGCAATTTGATGATGGGTTCTCCACAATATTGGCAGCCATTTTTAGGATCTAAATAAAAAACATTGTTGCTATAAATACTCTTAAGCCTATATTAATATGTGTTCTACAACACCCAGAAAACACATCGACACAACCACCGCATGTTTAACTGGCATCTTAATGATAAAATGTAGTGTGTTTAAGATAGTCTACCTGGACAAGAAGTTCAACCATGCAAACATAGTGATCAACTATAGGTAAATGCAATAAGGGTTACTCATGTAATTAAAGTATGTACAACCCTCATCCTCTAAATTTGCATGGTTGCATGCATATAGAACACAATGTCAAGATATGTTCCAAAGTGTTTCATTAATTCAAATATTTTGAGAGTATCCTTGCAAAATCCATTTGTGTATCCTGCAATCATTGCATTCCATGAGATTACATCTCTTTGGGGTATTTTGTCAAACAGTTCACATGCATTTTCTATGCTTTCACATTTTGCATACATGTCCACTAGGGTAGTTGCAACTACAATGTCTAACAAAATTCCTCTATTCGTTATGCTTTGATGGATGTCCATACCCTGTTCTAATTCTTCTATTTTGGCACAGGCAGGGAGAATGCTGGCAAAAGTTGTCTAGTCTAGCTTACACCTGCTAATTGCATTTGTTTGAAAGTTTCTAAAGCTTGTTAAAAAAATTCCATTTTGTGCATATCATGCAATCATTGCATTCCATGAGATAACCTCTCTTTGAGGCATTCTATCAAACAGTTCACGTGCCTTTTCTATGCTTCCACATTTTGCATACATGTCTACCAGAGCATTTTGCATACTTGTCTACCATAATATCTAAAAAAAATCCTCCTTCCATGATGCTTTGATGGATGTCCATATCCTATTCCAAAAGCTCCCATTTTGGCATAGGTAGGGAGAATACTGGCTAAGGTTTTGGCATAGGTAGGGAGAATTTTTGAACCCAAGACATACCTATGATTATGCTCAGTTTAGTGTGGATTCTATTACTATAGCTACTAGTCCCTCTATGCTTTGGATTGGTTTCTTCAATCAAGGATATAATTAAAATTTGATGAAACTTTAACTTTGATTTTTTAAACACAACATACCTAGGGTATAGTACTTGGAAAATCGCTATAAAAATTGCTCTGTGTGAGACTGTTGGTTTTGGGCTTCCTCCACAAGCTTCACCATTTTTCCACTCTAGAGTCCTTTGTAGGGAAAACTTTAAGAACCCCCCCCCCTCAACGAAGGTGTAAAATCCTAGCGAATCTTGTATACTTCCCGATAAAAATATTAATTTTAGTGGCAATTTTTTTCGTTTTTCGTGAAAAAAATAATGTCCATTGGAAAATATTTTCTAATCATTAGAAGTTTGTGGAAAATCCTTACAAAATGCAAAAAATTTAGGACCACTAAATTTTTTCCATTGGTGATTAAAATCTATTTTCAAACCAATAAAATATTTCAATTGGCGAATTAAACCTATTTTCAAACCACAAAAAATAATTTTGTTGGCGATTAAAACTTTTTTTCAAACTAAAAAATAAAATTCATTGGCGGATTAAACCTATTTTCAAATGATTAAGAAAAAACATTAGTGAATTAAACATTGTTTAGTAACTGAAGGAGGCGCAAATGTTTTCGTAAAAAGTGAAGCATTTATGAAGGTTTTTTGCCGACGTTGGATGTACATTTTGGAATTGGCATTAATGGAGATGGCTAGCAAATTGAGATGCATTAAAGACACACATCTCATGTAGCCAGTCGGCGGTGGGTGGTTGTCAGGAAGCTAGTGAACTAGAGAAACAATGGAGGTCAGTTTCACTTTGATATTGCGGAGGAAGCTGGACCCTTTCGTTGGCAAAGCATCTCTGAAGTGACTGCGGGGTTTATTTCTCTTCAAGGATGTGCAGGTGGCGAAAGCAGTTCAATTTATTTTGGGTAATGGCTTTGAAAAATTAAAGCAGTTCAATTTATTTTGGGTAATGGCTTTGAAAAATTAAAGCACAGATACAGGACCAATATGGATGTTTATTCGTTGGTCATGGCTTGGAGTCTGGACTTAGGAGAGCCGGTGGATGTAGTGAGGAAAGTCATGAAAACTCTGGTTCACAAAGATTTTTTAGAGGATATGGAAGGCATTCTAGAACGGGTGATACCAGGAGTGGGGATTGTTAAGGTTGAAAGCATGGATGGTGGAGGCTTGGAGCTTGCAGATTTAAATCATCTCTTTATTAGGTGGCCAAAAGGATGTACCAAAGCTTTGCGGCGAGAAGGTGCGGAGTGCGGGCAGAAAACACTCAAAATATGTGTCGAGCTAATGGAGGTCAAAGAGGTCATAGAGAATCTCAAAGACATTGTCAGAGCAGAGATGCGTGAAAAGAAGGGTCTACGTCCGAGGAAGAAGATGAAGCCATTAATGGAGATAGAGCCATTGGAGATGGGTAATTCATTGAAGGTGTATGAGTAGTACAAGTTTTAAATTAAAAAAAAGATTATTGTACTAAATCTTGTCTGTGATTTTGTTTTTTGGGGGTTATGCCTAGATTTGTATTATAATTGTAAAACACCTTGGGGCACGAACAATGGTTGGAAGGGTAGATTTCAGGCGAGTATGATTAGGGATAATTTGATATGTTGGAAGTGGAAATTGTGCTAGCTAATCAACTTTTTTGGTAGTTGATGGATGCACATAAATCTAAAGTATATTTTATAGCATTAGTTTAGAATTGGAATAATTCTTTCTAAAGTATATTTTATAGCATTAGTTTAAAATTGGAAGAATTTTTGGTAGTTGATGGATGAAGATAAATCTAAAGTATATAATAATGTTTATGATAAAAATATAAATTGGTTTAGAATTGGAATAATTCTTTCTAATTTCACGTTAAATTTAATATATATGATTTGCTCAACAACATTTATTTTATAGCATTTTATTTACAATGATTCTCAGCTTTGATTTTTTTCAAGATAATACAACATTTGGTTTTATTGGTGAGCATGTTGAAATTTTATTTGCCTTTTACAAATAATTTATGTTTTTAGATAGATGAATTTAAGGATTAAACTATAGAAAAAATTCAACAACATTTATTTTATATGTACGATTAATAAAATCAATAATATTTTAATATAAAAGATTTTATATAAAAAATATAAATTAAATATTTTGTTGGCAATTAAATTTTTTCATAAAACATAAAGTGACAGGCATTTAAATGAATAAAACTGTTACAAAATTTTCATATGACAGGTAGGGGTGGTCATCAAATTCCAGGCCTGGCCGAGAGGTAATAATTTTCCAAACTCCACACGTATCGATCTTAATTATCCATCAATGCTCTAGTCACATGTCCACTTGCTAAAATCTGCCCACGATCTTCACTTCATAAATGCACCGTCCTTGCAACCTTTCCTATCTTAATTCACCAAAGTTGAGGTTTTGGTGCTTTTCCTAACCTTAGTTGCAAGTCTTTCTTGGTCATCTATGTAGTCGGTGGGTCAGAAGTTTTGACAACTTCAAAACTTCAAACTTTGGTTCTAAGGTTCCAAGTTTCAGTGACCACGCAACATTATGGACCACTACCGTTTGATGAATTTTTGATGGACGACTATAGTTTCATTTCAAAAGTATATCTCTCGAGCAATAGATTTGCAAATTGAAACCTCTGAAATTACACTAGAACCATTAGATGCAAACACATGGGGAGATCAAGGCTCATCATCAAGGTAATGAATCCAATGGGTTGGATTTTGGTGATGAGCAATAGAAGAAATTAAGTGGCAGAAATATGCATGTGCAAAAAGTTTGTTTTAAAAGAGGGACCGCTTAGGAAGAATGTAGGACCAAGGCTTAAAAACTTGACAACATTTTACCCAAAGGATGTAAAGGAAAATCAATATAACCACGACCATTTGAATGAATTTTTTATGGATAGTTGTAGTTGCATTTCAGAAGTAAATCTCTAAAGCAGTAGACTTGTGAATTGAAATCTCTGGAATAACACTAGAACCGTTAGATCGGACATGTGGCGAGATCAAAGCTCATTTCTCTCTTTTCAATGCCTCTACATATTACATTTCATTTAATTAAAATTCTCAATCTTTTAGTTTTGAACATTCGAAGTGATTGATTGGACAACTCATGGCTTTAATGAAATAAGATTTGTAATGATTTCATATCGTTTGAGTGGCACTGGTAGTGCTAACTGGAGTCTGGGGATTTTGACAGCTTGTCAGATTAAGGTACAATTTGCATGTAGCCAAACGTCAATCAAATTAAACATTTTAATTTTTAATTGTACATTTAAGGATTAAGATACACGAATTGACTAAGTTGGTTTTTTGGTTTGCGTGAATCAGGCTGGTAATGACACTACTGGCCCATAATTTATTATCTATTTTATGATATAATTGCATGCAGATTTAAAAGTAAAACATAAAGCAATTCAAATGAAAAAAGAAAGTTGCCATCAATTTTTTTTCCTTTAAGAAATTTAGTATTATTTATTTATGAAATAATTGCATGCAAAGGTGGAGTAAGTAGCCATTTATCACATTGCATTTGCAAAATTCAAAGTAGTGGTAGAAAATTCTAGAAAGGCAAGTTGTGGGCGAGGAGTAAAATGGAAACACTGCTTGCATTAGACACAAAGAAGTAACAACAAGCCTTCAGAGGAGAAATAACTAATAAGCGAATGCAAAGGCTGATGAATTTGACCCATCCACTCATTCTCTGGGCAACCAAGCGGGTGGTTGGGACAAAATTTTTGAAGGCTTATCACAGAGCTAGAGCAAATATGGAGATTTCGACAATGTTCTTAGCAGTCTTTTTGCATATGGGAGTCTCAAAAGAGATAAACAAAAAATTGACCCAAATGGTCTTCGTGCGCGTATGGCTAGGCGACATTGACACAATGCTAGATAATGTGGATGAGAATAGGAAAATCCCCATGCCATAGAACTACTACATGATGTGAATGAGAGGGAGAGAGGTAATGAAGTTTCCTTTGGTCTGAACCATCGACCCAAAAGGATTTGAAAATTTGTGCACTGAAAGGGACCGTAGCATTTTCTTTCTCCTCAAGGCAACAAAGCTAACGACCAATCTTCCGTATGGGTGGGAAATGAGATACGTAAAGGACGAAGGTCTGATAGAGGAAATTGTAGCAAGTGATGATGATGATTGGGACCTTGGTGTTTGGGAAGAATGGCTTGCAAATGATCCCAGGGACCCAAAGGAAAAGGCCAAAAGCCCAACGCACTAGAAATGTGGAGCAGGCTACCTGGTGATTGCAAATTGCAAGGCATACCTGAAATGTATAGAGTTAGAGGATGATGATGCATGATAAAGTCTGGTTGGGTATGATTTCAATAGCAATAGTAACAGTAATAGGGTAATTGATTTAGTCCCGAGTCTTGGAGTGCTTGTACTAAAATTTAGGCCAATTTTGTAATGAATTTTGTAATGCATGAAAATATGGGTGGGCTAGCTGATCAGGGAAGGTCACTTGGTAGAAAAGGCCTTCAGGGTGGTTTTTTGAAAAATAGAAACTCATGTAATCCTTTTTTGATAATCAATACAGGGTGTTGCCCCTAGTAGTGTTTTACCTAGCAAAAAAATAATAATTGCATGCAAATTTAAAAGTAAAACATAAAGCAATACACATGTATAAATTACATTTACGTTTTCACCAACAATCCTACAAAAGCTTGGTGCTTGTGCTTACATTTGTATTTGTACTATGTAAGAATGTGACATTGTAATTCAGTTGTAATAAAGTAAATGGTTGTGCTATTAATTTGGCATTGTAATTCCTTTTATTAAGTCCTTTGCAACACTAAGTGTTACTGTGATATTAATGATTATGCTATTAATGTGACATTGTAATTCATTTTATAAAGTCCTTGATAATCCAAGCGCATTAATAGTTAAAAATAAAAAAACTTTAAAACACATGTTTATTATTTATATCATAAATTACTCAACTGTTTGATGAACATTTGATGTATGGTTGCAGACTCAAAACAAGGGAGCAAAGAAGGCTTAGTCGATAGGCCTCTGAGTTTTATAACCATGTGACATGTCACATTGTCGCAGAGTTCTAAATTTTCATAACTACCTGATTCCCCAACTTGGTTCACTTTGTGGAGTAACTTAAGTTCATGTATATGTAACCTTTGAGTTATGGTGTGTGGATTTAGTTAGTGGGTTGGAGGTTTCAAAAACATTGAAACTTCAGACTTTGGTTTTGAGGTTCTAAATTTTAGTGACCACACGACATGGTGGACTTATCTTTCCTTTCAAAGGCGTCGTCGTTTAACATCTCATTGAATGCTATGTATAGAATAAACTTGAGTTTTCTTTTCAGGAATTTCCAAAAGCATGCACATTTAAAGGCTATCTTTTTGAGGTATGAAATTGAATGCGACATTTTAATCATGTCCTATAAAAAATAACGACATAAGTGGGTGGCAAAGTTGTACTTAGACATTTAGCCTGCATTCTCGTTCTTTGCCAAGGTCAATACTTCTCAAGTGTAAACATTCTTTTTACTCAAACCTTTAGCCTGCATTCTTGTTCTTTGCCAAGGCCAGTACTTCTCAAAATCTCATGTGCAAACATTCGTTCTCCATGAATTTGTGCTCATGCAAAGTGAACGTTGGATCGGTGTAAGGGATATGACACTTAGACCTTTTAAGTTTGACAAATTTTGGGTGCACCTGGAGAGGGACGACAAGTCTGAGTTGGATATAAAACTCTTAGAAAGCAGGCTAGCTCAGGCTGGAGGGTTTCCAAAAGCTGTGTTGAGTGTGGACCTAGTATGTGTGTGTGTGAGATGGTACATTTTGTAGACACAGGAAATTAAAGCCCTAGATGGAACTGTAATTGCAAAAAATTATCTTGAAGCTATTTCCCACGCATTGGGGATTCCAGAAAGGGAACCTGTAGAAGACATGCTTGTCGCAGTGGCAAGTTAATTTTTCAAAGCGAATAACGACTGGTGTAAGAACTCCATGGCCAAAACCTAGTTGAAGTTTGTAAAGAAAGGTAAGTCGCAATTGCCAAGTAAACTCAAAAGATTACATTTTATGGGAGAAATTGTGGATGCTATTACTTTATTGCATCGCATTGTTGGGAATCCATAGGTTGAGTTATTTGAGGATTGGACATTTCGGTTTATCTTAATAGTTTGTGATGAGAAAATTTTCATTGACTGGGCTGAAGTTATTTGCTTCTATTTGAATGAGTAATTAATTAATTTCCATAAGACTGCTACTTTCTGTATGTGTTCTTGCTTGACGTACATTATAGGTAGTGAGAGGTCCTTTTGCCATGGGTTGGAGCTGCAAGGAACCATAGCTTCTGATATGTGTGTGTAAACACTTTCCTCAATTCACTAAACAATTTGGAATGGGGGATTTTTGTCGTGCTAATTATGCATTTTTAATGGAGGTCATGAGGAAGCTAGATGGAAATCTAGAAATGCACCTTTCCCCTGAATCGATTTCTCTTGTATCAAAATTTGGGAGTTTTTATATCCAATTTGATAAGTTTTCCTATTTGAGAATAGGGAGTTTTGAGAAAGCCCCATTTAAATTACCTCGATATCCTGAAGATTTACTGATATTTCTGGAAGTTTGTCGACAAATGGCCATGGTTAATATTAAGTATACAAACATGGGTAAACGAGGGTATGTCTTCCCATTGGAGACCCATTCTTTTGTGTGCAAAACAAATTAGATGGCCAGGGGAGATGAAGGAATTCTCAAGGAATATAACCTTTAGAATTTGTCTATGAGAGCTAATTTTGACAGTAAGGGTTTTGTGAAGCATAATCTCTATGGAGGGAGCTTATATCAGCATCAACCATCTATCAAAGATTTTTGGGAAGATTGTGTCCTTGAGAAGGAAGTTTTGAGAAGAGATTATATGAGGCTAACACTAAAACATATACAATCTTTCGGTCTATCATTTCACATTCCTGAAAATGTAGCTGAGGATTCAACAATCATAGATCCTGTATATAAAAAATTACCTGATAAATCCCACCCTAGGGTTGATTGGAGCCAAAGTGAAATTTCAGATATGAGGGTGTGTGTTGCCCTAGTGCTTAAAAGAACCCAGGACTGGCTAATGGGAAATGGTAGCAAGTTGCTGGTCCTGTTCAGGAGCCTAAATCATCACAAAAAATTGAACATGGGTCTACCCAAGCATCTGGTGCAAGTGTATCATCGGGGAAACCCTCTATGAGGTCCTCTAGTGCAAATTCTCAGTCAAGAGGTGATGGTGATAGGCAAAAAGAAATAGTCAAGTTGAAGAACATCTGTGAACAATAAAGTGTGCTTTCTCCTACCCATAAGAAGAAGACCAATCAAGGAAAACTTGTGGCTATAGATTTTGAAGCTATCTTTAAACATATTGTTGAAGATAATATCTTTCCTCCTTTGTTTGACTCTGAATTTCCCTCTTCTTCACCTTTGGTTGATAATCCACCCATCACTCCTAACGCTGCTAAAGATTCAACTATTAGTGGAAATGAAGATTTTGGTTTGGTAGTAGCCTCCCTAGGATGGCTGAAAAAAGCAGTGGAGAAGAAGAGAAAGCATATTCCTACAATGACAGTTGAAGTGGATACAGTTTCAAAGTTACTTCAAAGCTCTTCAAAACCTAAGAAAGACAGGAGGATGTCAAGGATGGTGACTAATGCTACTTCTAAAAATCAGATGTTAGAAATTGTTGATCTTTGAGGGATTTAATTGAATATGAAATAATGGAGGCTGACTACAAAGTCACACATGTTGATATGGGGCCTCCAACACTAGAAGGTGATATGTACCATGCCAATTATTTAGTCAATACCTTGATTAAAAGAGTGAAAGAACAAAGGAAATAAAATATAAAACTGCAATCTCAAGTCCTCGCATTGAGTAACTTTATTTCTTCCATGGCCACTCCTACATCTAATGAAGCCTCAAGTTCTCAGGTAGAGGGCATTAATGTGCTCACCATAGAGAAAATTAAAAAGAATTTGAGCTATTCCAGAGTTGCTTGTGAGGGGATTGATAAAATATCTCAAGAGGCTATCTTCTTTTTGAATAAATCTGTGCTCTTTTACGTACTCAAGTTAATAAGATGAAGGAGTTAGTAACAAAACTTCAACAGCTTAGAAAAGATCAAAGTAGTATCTATGTGCTTGCTCGGGAAATGAAAGGATTGAACTCTATGGATCCAAAGATATTAATTGGTGAGCAAATTGTGAATAATCCTAAGCTGGACCCTTCCTAGTCCATTTCATTGGAATGGAAATTGAATATATATGATAATCTAGTGAAGGAAATTAATAATACACTTGAACAATATTATGAAATGTTGGAAGAAGTTAAAGAAGATTGTAATATTCTGGGAGTGGAAATTATTGATGAGTTTGATGAAAACATTTTAGATATAAAATAGATCTCTCTGAAGTTTAGAGAGATTTTCAAGAAAGAAATAGTTGATCCTGCTACAGTGACATGGGAGTCCTTCTCGAAACTCAGTTGAATGGAGATCCAATGGAGAAGAGAAAAGATCTCAGATGTTGGTTGAGTCTGAAAAGGCTTTGGCCACATGGAGAACCGAGTTACAGATTACTACAACTCTAGGAAGCAAAAACATCACCATAATTGTCACCAAGTACCGAGAATATAGGCAAAGAGTAAAGGCACAGGAGGAATTACTGAAGGAGGAGGCAAAAATAATTGAAAAGGAAGGAGTCGGTGCTAGGAGTGGGACCAATGTTTAGTTTTTAGTTTTTATGTTATTTTCTTTAATTTGGCTCTCTTGATACTTCAAAGACTTTTTATTTTAATTTCTAAAATGGTTGCCTTCAAGAAACCGTTATCAAGACAAAAAAAACTCTATATTTGCTAGTGGATTGCTTATTATTGGAATGATAGATTTTTGGATAGTTTCATTGTTGTGGAATGTTTATTTGTGAATAAAGATTTTATGGTGATGGATGCGTAAGGATTTCTCAGTATAATTTAGGTGATTTGGTAGTTTAAGCTTTTATTGTTTAAGTTGGGTGGATGCTTTTATAAGTTATTCATGTTGAACTGTTAGCTTCTGTTAGCTTATAACTTATAAGTTATGGATGTTGAACTGTTAGCTCTTGTTCAAGGAATGGATTAATAATATTCCTTTCAGTTATTTATCAAATATTGTGTGAATGGCAATGCAATAGGAATTTATAATTAGTGTGATAAGTTTTGTTCTTTAAAAATGATGGAGAATCACATATGAAACTCAATACCATGGAATACAATTGTGCGAACCCCAATCCTAGTACCTGCAAAACGATAAAAATAAACACATTAAATTAGAGATTGCAAGTTAGAACAAGGATTCCCCATGAAATCCATTCACCAAATCCAAATTAGGAAAGAAAATAATGAAGAACACAATGAAACAAGAAAATATAGATTCAATCCTAATTAGATATGCAAACATATGATCCCATGGGGGAATTGGTACCAATTTGATGTGAAAATTGGCCCTTTCCTAATCCCTAGTGATGCAAGTTTGATGTGTTGATGATAGTTGATCCACTTTGATGATGTTGAAGAGTGATCCAAGCCAAAAACTTGCATAACCTAGCTAAGATTCAATGGTGATTGATGAAATTTGAAAGATATTTGAGCATGGTAACTTTGCATAAATTGTGGATGATCAAATGAAGGATGAACCTCTTTATTTATAGATGAGATTGAAGAATGAATGTCCAAATTTGAGCAATGTGGGACTAACATTCATCCAATGGCAAGATGCCACTTGTCAATCTATGAGAGGATGGAAGATGTGCAAGTTTTGATGATTATGCCAATAAATGCCTATTTTTGAATTTCAAATTTGTTGAAATGACTTGCAAGAGGGAAGAGAAAATGTAATAAATGCCACTTGGCTCAAGAAAAAGGGCATGTAAGATAGAGTTAATGCCTTGTAGGATGTACATGTCCACTTGGAATTTTTGAATTCAAACTTGGAGAATATTCCAAAGAGATGCCTTGTGAGGAAAATATAGATTTAATAAATCAATTAAATCTATTTTCATGTGCAACTTGCAAAATCCAGAGGATGGGACATGATAAGAGATTAAATTAATCAAGGGTCAATTAATTTAATAGGAGATTGGATGATGTGACAAATTTGACTTAGATTTTAGGATTTATTTAAATCAAATATGAGAGGAATGTGATAAGAGATTAATTAAATAAAGATTTTGATTTATTTAATTAAAAGAGATGATGTTATATCAAATTAAATAAGATTTTAATTTATTTAATTTAATAGATATACTTGAGGGATTTAATTAAATAAAATTGATTATTTAATTAAATAGGGATAATTAGATCAGACAGGTTGATTTAAATATCAAGAGAGGATGACTTAATTAAATAACTGGTTTATTTAATTAAGAGAGGAATGTTGATGAATTTAATCAGATAAGGGGATTTGATTAAACGATTAGTCCGAAGGATGATTCAGGACGAAATGATGTTAGTAGTCGGGATAAGATGCACAATGTCAATCGGTACATTTTACGTGTCTACAACAATATAAAAAAATTGGCTTTTCCTAACCTTAGTCGCTAGTCCTCAAAGTTTTATAACCTTGTCGCGGATTTCTAAATTTTCATAACTTCCCGATTCCCCGATTTGGTTGATGGTTCACTTTGTTGAGTTGCAAGTCTTTCCTGGTCATCTTTCTTCTCGGTGGGTCGGAGGTTTAAAAAACTTTGAAACTTCAGAGTTTGATTCTACTTCTAAGGTTCACTTTGTTGAAGCACTAATGAAAAAGAGATTTTTTTTTATTATTATAACTAATAACACTATGAAGAAATGATCACTCACCTTTTAAGTCTACATTTTCAGCTTTCGCTGGCTTCCGAATGGAGTAGAACCTCATAACCAAACAAAATGTGTAAGAATAAATGACACTTTCAATTGTATTTATATCAATCCATGATTCCATAATTGGCGAATTTCACGGGATTTTTAAATGGTATATTAAATATTTGGCGAATCTTGCTTGTTTATACAATGATACGTTGTAATTTTTGAGGCGAAATGTGTCCTTCAATGTAATTATTTTTTAATGTTATTGGCAAAATAGGTCCTCATAAGCAACTATTTATAAATTTTAATTGGCGAAATGGGTCTTCACAAGCAACTATTTGTAAATTTTAATTGGTGAAATGGGTCTTGATACAATGTTGTTTTAATAGTATTGGTGAATATGTAGGTTTTATTAAATGCTTTCGAGATTCCAGGCAAAAATATTAGTCAGTCCAATTGAAACGCGTAGTTTGACAATGGTGAATTTATTGCTTAAATATGCCTCATAAAAAAACTCATTGGCAAATGGACATGCATTGGACCTATAGTTCGTAAAATTCAAATGATTTGGACACTTTGTTGGGTGCGAGAAATTCACCAATTTCAACTTGGTCGATTCCTAAAATTTGCCAATTAGCTAAGATTCACCACTAAAGTTTTCCCTAGTCCTCTGCCTTGGCTACAGTCCTTACACTTAAATACCCTGCATTTCTTAATAGTTTATGACATATCCTTTTAGATTCACCTATTAAGCTACTCTATGTACAAAACTTGTACCAGATATGATAGGGCCATCTAGAAGAATGCTTTCGCCAGCTTTCACAGGCAAAATGGTGTTAACTTCCACAACCTTAATATACATTTTTTCCCCTGTTTCCTTGATCACAGTAGTTTGAGGTACCAGATTGGTCACAACTGATATAGCCTTTCAACCCTAAAAAAAACCAAATATTTAACCCTAAATCTCTAAATTGAGAGAAGCTCACTGAAACAAATGCAAATTCAAACAAAATTATCGTAACCCTGTCGGTAGATCTAGATTCAATCCATTCTACCAATGTAAAGGGAAAGACAATGGTGGCTCCTTCTACATAGTCCCCCAATGCAATCACCCTAGCCATTGTTTGAAAAAACTAAGCTCATTAAACTTCAATCTGAAACCAAGCGATCTTATATACCAATAAGCGTGACCAAATATATTCACATAACACAGAAAATATTATTCCCATTAGGCATAATTTCAACTTATTTTAAAATTGCCAACACAAAACAATGATGAATCATTTCAAAATTTGTTAGTGTTTTATTTAATGAAAATAAAGTGGATGACAAGAAAACAAAAAAGCGGGCATTGTTCGAAATTTACTTCAAGGTAGAATGAAGGTGAATGAAAATCAACAAAATGTAACGATGCAGATGGTTTTCATCATCTTTCATCGCCTCTCCAAGAGCTTGCGTCGTGGATGACTGAAATTAACTTGGCTCTTCTCAAATAGGTAACGCCTTCGACATAAAGATCAATGGTTGATGAGCTTCAAAAGTTCATATAGGAACACGCCTTCGGCATAATAAAACTAACATTTATTTATTTTAAATGATTTTATAAAATTAAAAATGGATGAAAATACATTTCTAAAAAAAGTCAAAATAATAATTCACTTTCATTTTTTCATCTATAACATCTCAAATTTTTTAGACAATCATTTTAAAAAACAATTTTTAAAATTAAATATTTTACATTTTTACTTTAGAAAAAATATATTTTATTGGAAAAAATAAAAATAAAATTAACCTTTTTCTTTTTATTCAAGACAATTTATTATTAACTAATTAATAAATTCGTATACACTAAATTATATATCAAGACTAGGCATAAAAGATCCTGGCAACTTCCAGGCGGCACATCAGTAGTTGCGCCATTTCCCTCCACGCAAACACAAATTCTCCTATCATGTATCCTTTCGACCCCACCACCGCCTACACCAGGAACTACAGCTCTTATACACGTTACCTCCACCTCATAACTGATCATGACAGAGGGCAATTTTCTTTACTAATTTCAGATGGACACAATCCTTTTATGACTGAGAGGAATAGAAGCCGAGGAAAAAGGGCACGGAAATAAATACAGACAACATCACAAGTGGTCGGTTTGGAACCACTCCCATTTCGTATAAATTTATCGTCATAAACGAAAACTATAAAGGAAGGAAGAATACCAAGTTATTGGCTAACTTTTCTTCAAATTCTGCTTCGCTTATTCAAAGCGGACACACAATTTGTTCAATCATAAGGTAACAGCTGTTCTTCCTTTATTCATTTTTCCAATGCTTTCTCCAGGCTCTTGTATTCGTTTGTCTTTAAGATTGTTTTTGTAAAATGAAGTGCAAAGAATAATTCTTTTGTTTTGTAGAAGATTTGATTACGTCGGTTAGGATCTTCATGTTTTTTTTAAAATTTTGATTATGACTATTGTTTCCTGGACAATCAATGTTTTGCTTTAACTTATGCTCAAGTTTCAGCTTTCTTGGCGTCTTCGATCGCCGCATTTAATTTTTTATTGCAGACGGGGAACTTTAAGTCATAGGATTTTGTGTTAAGCAGGTTTAAATTTAATTTCTAATCTTCCTTAATTCTCTGTAATTTGAATTGTAGCTGAACAGTTTGTATTAATTGTCATAGATTTGTTAGGGTTTATTAACTGTCGTAGATTTGTTATTGTGAATTGAAGCTCAGCCCGGCATATATTTCAAACTGTTACAACATTGCGGCCAGAATTTACTTGGGAGGCTTTGAGTTATATGAATTCTGGTAATTTAGTTATAATTTAGATTTGTGACCTCGGCGTATATCTACAATTGATATGTTTTTTTAACTTTTACGTTCAGATCAATTTAGATATTGTCTATTACTAGTTTTTAACAGGGTTCAGTTATCGGGAATAGATTATTATCAAACTTCTTGTACGTAGCATGTGAGGTTTGATGGAGTGTTTTAGCTATAACTTCCGAAGATCAGTGGTGCAAATCGTTAATAATGACACTGTTACAGTAGCTTTCTCTAGGTTTAGGGGATATATTGATGGAAACTTGTTATCCCTATCTTTTTCAAGGAACCAAGTGCAACGCTACCAATAAATCAGCATCAAATTTAGGGTACTTCACTTACTTTTGCCGAGTGAGGTTTGTCCCTTTGTTTTCTGGGACCAGTGTGCGAGGATCTTGTACAATTAGTCATGATGAAGTTGCCTTACATTTAATTGTGGCAAATTGGCTCTTTATGTCATCAATCGTTTAGGGTTAAGCCTCGGTTGCCATTTTTTTTTAAATCTCTGTTTTCTCAGTATTTTTCCCCTGGCTGTATTAATTTGACATTCCATGGTAGATTGACTGGAATGAGGCTAAACCTGGAACTATAGTCATATTAATCACTAGCTTCCCTTACACTATCTTTGCTAATTTCGATTTCTTTCAGTTTAATATAGATTTTGCAAGTTTTGTTATACTGACATAGCCTTTTGCTTGTTATTCGTTTCCTTATTTTCTTTAAATGATTCAGCTCGGTGCATGCACTCAAAACAACGCTCAAACTGGATACTTTTTAATTTCTTGTTTGCTTTTTACAGAGCCATCTTGTACGATGGAAGGCATGCCATCATCTGAATTGAAATCAGAAACTGCAGAAATCACTTTGACTATTGATGAGGAGGTATGCATATCAACATGATCGACTTTTCTTTTGGTTTGTATTATGTGCAAAGTGATTAAAGTTGAAGTATCTAGAAGCGTTAGCATGAGTGTTGCATATGATCTCACTCATTGTGTATGAGATTGATTTCCCAGGATGGATGTGGATGAAACTAGATATCCTTTAGCCTTCCCGTTGCTTTATTCTTCATTGACTCTTTAGCAGGCACGTTGAGTGGTTATTGATATATAAGTCTTGTATCTGCAAAAATTCTCATGATGCATAAGCATATTAGCATATGGAATTCCTGTTGCCATCTTTGGAATGGATGATATTTTCTATAAAGTGTTTATTTCTGCTCCTTGATTGGATTTTATAAATTTGAGTATGAATATGATGGTGTGAAGTTGAACCATTAACAGTCTGCATGTTTAGATAATCCCTCACTTTAATGCCCCAGATAAAGGAGAGTGTCTCCCTAGATTCCAGAAGATCCTCCTTGTTTGTTAGAGGAGGATATCCATTCCAAGAATCATCCCAAAACATTGCATTAAACCCACATTGAACTTCCTAGGTAAGATGGTCTATGATCAATTATTTGTAGTGAAGCATAAAGTTCTACATGTGAGAGGCGCTAGGAAAATTTGCTACTGCAAGAATCTTAGATGGATCCTCAAAATCTGTGTACTTCTTTTGTAGCAATTTGCACCATTTTAGAGAAGGATTTGAAAAATCCCCCAAACATGCTTGGCTCTAGGAGACATATTTTGAAGGTATAAAAGTCTCAAAGCCTGCTCCCCCGCTAGACTTGGACATGCATATCATGTTCCAAGAGATCAAAGGGGCCTTCCTTTTATCCTTAGTGCCTTGCCATAGGAATTTTTTCATTGCTTGCTCCGTAGATTGACAATTTTCACTGATATTTTCATGTAGGACATCAAGAAAATTGGAAGTGCAGCTAATGGATTTCAGCATCAAAATTTTGCCTGCAAAGGAAAGCCCTTTTGAATTTTCCTTTCCATGCAGCTAGTCTGGATTGACAGGAATCCAATAAATTGGACTAAAAAGAAAATCTTCCAGCCCATTTGAAAAAAGCACCCCTGAATATTTGCTAGGAAGATTTCCAATTTGAAATCCCAAAAGACTGGCAATTTCTCTTTGTAATCCAAGATTAATTTAAAAAAAAAATATTTCAGATTTGGGGTCATTGATAATTTGTCCAAATGTGAAAGAGTAAGCCTGAAGGGTGTGCCCCTTATAACTTTGGTCTTCTCCACACAAGCCTTTCCATAAAGCGCGGTGTTGCCTGTGAATTGTTGATGGAAGAAGGCTGCATTTCCCTCAACTAAATGGATACCTTTCCATCTATCATTGGCATAGGCTGCTTGAATACCCTTCCCTAGAGCCTGTGCTATCAGAATGAAGAGGAACAAAGGATCTCCTTGGTGTAGACCTCTAGTTGGTTCTAAAGACAAACTGGCTACTGTTCATCAAGACTGAGAATCAAGCATTGGAAATGCAACAAAAGATTCATTCTCTCCCCAAACTCAACTCACATTTTTCTAGGATTTTCAACAAAAAATGCTAATCCACCCAATCATATGCCTTACTGATATCCAAATTTACTATCATCTTTTGAGTCTAGAGGAGGTTATTGAGTGAACTACATCATGTGAAATCAAAATTCCATCTGTAATTCGTCTTCTAGGGAGAAATTCTTGTCGTCCTTTTCAAATTAGCACATGAAGGATGATTTTTGATCTTTTTGCCATTACTTCAGCAATCATCTTATAAAGAAAATTACAAAGTAAGATTAGCCAAAGATTGGCAAAGGTTGATGCCGAATTCCTTTTTTTGGGAATGCGAGCAATACAGGTTGAATTAGTATCCTTCACATTTTTTCTTAATTTTCTCAATTCTTCAACTATGATCCACATATCCTTCCTAATTATCCACCAAAACTTCTAGAAGAATCCAATTGGAAAAATATTTGGTGTAAGGGCTTTGTTAGGCTGTAATTGAGGCAATACCAGTTTGACCTCCTCTTCAGAGAACAGGGCCATAAGAGCCTCATTTTCCCCCCAAAAAACAAGATGAGGAATATTTTGCTGGAGGAGGGACTAGAAATGCAGATTAGAGGCACCCTTGTTGCTCAAAGGCTTCTCAAATAAACCCATTTCTTCCTTATTTATTTTGAGAGGATCAACTAGAGCTCTGCCATCCCCAAGGAAAAATGGAGAGGAACTGATTTATGTTTCTTCTTGTCTTTGCAGAATTAGGAGTTTTTTGTTAAATTTATCCCCTTCTTTGAGCCAAGTTTCTCTTGATTTTTGTTTTCAAAAGATTTCTGCCCTGGCAAGGATTTCCACCATTTTAGGTAGGAGATTTTTTTACTTGAGAAAAGCATCTTGATCCATACCCACTGCTTGTACAACACACTCAAATCTGATAATTTGGCCTCAATTTTCTCTTTTCTGTGAAGATATTCTTGAAAGATGTCAAATTTCATTGTCTTAGACATCCTTTTAGATGGGGAAGTTTCTTGAAAAGGTTGGATCCTTTCACCAAGATTGAATCAAATACATGAAAGCATGGATCCCTAAGCAACATTTTTCAAATTTAAACGAACACTTTAGAGGAGGATGATCACCAAAGATTAATAGTTGGATGGAGAAACGGTTCAAGCCGGAAACAAAGAATTTGACTTCCAAGGGTTCTATCCAAGGTTAACCAATTTGGATAAAACAAAAATTTGATAATCTTTCAACCATATTGCTGAACCCTAATCTTCTATTTGTCCAAGTGAAAGTCCTGCTCTTGGTAATCACATCCACGAGGCCCTAGTGAGCAACAAAGTTGGAAAAATTTATTTGAGATCATGGGATCCTTGCCAACTCTATTTTCATTGGAGGAAAGGATGGCATTAAATCTCCTCCCAAAATAAACAATTTTCTAGAAACAGATAGGAAAATAGATGCAATGTTATCCCAAACTTTTTTTTTCAAAAGATGTCCCACTTGAAAATAAACATTAAACAGAAAAAGGAAAGACTGGAAGAAAGGTATAGAATTTTGCATTGCCAAATTTGTCCATCACTTACTATTTCCACTTTGGCAGCAAGGGGGCACCAAAGGATGCCCAAGCCTTAACAAACTCCCCCTGCCACACTTTTGCCATTTTTTCAATAGAAGAGAAGCTTCAACTTTGTTCAATTTGGACACTTGAAATAAAATCACATCAGCCTTTACAAGGTCTAAATGGTGCTTGACTAAGTGTCACTTATTCCAAGAAAGAATCCTCATGGCTCCCTAGGAGGGAACTTAACCCACGTAGCTCTCAAATGCATAAAGTCTTGATTCCAGGTTGTTTGTTGGACAAAGCTTCCTCTTGCATAAGGAATTTTTTGGTTTTCTATTTTTTCCTTTGCTTCCACAATTAACCTTGGATATTTGCAAAGCAGTTTGATAAATTTATAAGATTTCAGTGGAAATAAGGGCATCATCATTCTCAGAAGTCTCCTCAGAATTTTCTTCTCCCATAGCTAGAGATTCACACCCCATATTTTTGGAGATATCAACATTGGCCTCCTCGAAGTGGGGAGCAGCATCTTACAATTCAATATTCAAAGAAGAGTGATCCAAAGATATTTTTGTAAACCCCACCAATTTATCATCCTTTGGTGACCCTTGATCCTTTGAGGAATTACATTTAATTTCTAGATTCCTAGGGGATTGCTGCAGTATTGTCCTCTAAGATAAAGGAGAGATGAGAATTTTATGGTGATTATCCTGCTTCCACTCTAAATGAAGGGTATTGGAATCCTTCCTGAGAACATTCTTTCTTGAAGACACGAATGGATTCTTGATTGAGGGACAAGTTGATTTGAGATTATCCTATTTAGAGCAATGGAACAGCTAGGCTATGGACCTTTAGTTTCGAATCTTTCGATCCTTTGTTTCTAAGAACTAGCCTCAGATTGAGAATACCAAAATTTGGGAAAGGTTTAGAAATATCTATTTAACACATATGCGAGCATGAATTCCTGTGTGCTCTTGTAACACATTCTCATCAACATTCACAAAGGTTCCTAGAGAGTTGCCAATTTTGGAAAGAATATTAGGATCATGCTCTTGTAACACATTCTCATCAACATTCACAAAGGTTCCTAGAGAGTTGCCAATTTTGGAAAGAATTGAGGGATCCTAATATTCTGATGGAAGATTATACAATCACAACCACATAGGAGTGAAAGAGGTTTGAACAAAGTCAGATCAATATTTGAAACCCGTTCCTATAAACACAAACCAACCCCATCCATCAACCAAGGACCACTAGGTAAGATGTTATTCTGAGCAGATTGATTTGGACAAATGACAATGAAGAAACTGTTTGTTAGTAATAAAAAAATGGAAGTATGGTCCCCAACTATTTTTGATTCATTTCTGAATGTTATGCTTTGCTGGTCAATAATTCACAAATTTTATGATAACAATGCTATCCTATGAGAATTGGGATTTGGTCCCAAAAACAGAATTTCCCTAATGTATCTTCAAAATGCCAAAGTCTGAGTGAACCAGGTTATGGGGATTGTGAAACATAGTGTCTTTTTAGTTTTTGAAGACCTAGGGGGATAAAGTCAGCGCCAGAAGTCGCTTTTTCTTTATTTGGTGCAAGAAAATCTGCCTCACCTTCCGCCTGCTGAAGATACACCTTTGTTCCTTATTTTGACTGCCAATGCTGCCAAAATGGCCAAAACTGCTGAAAGTTGCTCCTCATCACACTAACATCATTTGGGGAGCCTTGAACCATTGCATTGATTTCACAACAAATATATTCTTTGTTTCACTATATTGCTTTTTGTAGATGTATTCACATGGGAATTCATATGTCAACTTAGGCATTCAGTGGCAGGTTCCTTTGCAATGACTTTCTGTACAATTGAATGTCCCCGATTTAGGGCTGGGTCGGCCACCTTGATATTTTAAATAAATAAATAAATAATAAAATAATATTATAATAATAATTAATTAATATTAAAATAAATTTTAATTATTAATAAATAACATTTATTAATTTATATTCTGGCCGACCCTTTTGTTGTTGGCCCAATAATTTAATATTTGAATTTTCCTTGTGAGGCCGACCCCTTGGTTGGCAATGTATTTATGCAAGGTCACTTGGTTTTTTTTCACCATCGGAGATTTGGAACAAGCATGGCAGACCAGCAGAAGAACAAAAACCCTTATGCTAGGAAGGTGAATTGGATGGAAACCCAATTCATTGATGGGAAGGCTTCATCATAGAGGCCTAATTGGACTTCAACGGCGATTTAGGAGCAGATTGTATATGCAGATCTGAGATAAGTTTAGGTGCAGCTCTTAGTGTTTGATATTTCATTCATTGTTCACGTTGCAAGTACTTTCAGACTTATCTATACTGTGAAATCTGGTTTGTGTGGGTTGTCACACCCATTTAGACATGTTGTGATCACATTCCATATTACTACCGTTTGGTAATGTTCATATTTTGCATCTGCTGGGCGAATTTGTCATCTTCAGATCTAGGGCAGAGTTGTTACAGTTTGTTACATTCAGATTTAGGGCAGAATCATATTCAGTTCTATTGGTCGAATTCATTGCTGAATCTCCTAGGCGAATTGAGGTCTTGCTGGCACATTTTCTTTGCGAAAAGTATACTTATCTTCTGCTTTACATCAGTCTCCAGAAGTTCAGAAACTAGGGCTTACCGGTAACTTAACAGCAATCATTGTGAGACAGCAACTCATGTTGTGAATGCATATTTGGCATGGGAGGCTTGGCATTATTGACATTGTTATTGTTTCCATTTTGATCCATGAATGAAGATGTTATTGTGAATGGTGAGTGTGTATATATCTGCTGTTTGTTCTCATCTACATATTCAGATTTTGCATTGGAATATCAGAATTTGGGTTCGAGGCTAACATTGTGGTCAGATTTGAAGATATCCCGATTAGGGGATATTACATACAAGGTAGAAGATAGTTTTATACAACAAAACCACCATAAACTTGAATGTCATTTAAAACATGCATGATAAATATTCATCGTTCAAACTTCAAGTTCAATATTAAAACAATAATATCAAGTTCAACACTTTTAATCATCAAATGGATTATCTAAATCATCAATATCATTGTCAACATTGAGATTAGATGATGTAGGAAGATTAGATGAATCACAAGTAGTGCCAATGGCACTGTCATTAGCACTAATATTGTGCTCATGCTGGCTATCGGACTCCTCATATGCAAAATGGTGGGAAGTGGAAGCATCCAAGCCAGTATGCTCTAGCTCTGTATCCCACAACTTCATCTCCCCTTCCTTGTAGTCATGTTGTTTGTGTGAAAGGAGATGCAAGTTGGAATGCACATATACTAAGTTCTTCGCTCTTTTTGAGAGCAATTTATTGCACTTTATTGAGTGGATGAAAGACTATGTGCTCCAATTCCTCTCAGATGCACATGAATTAGCAACTTATGAAGACAAAGCAAACAATTAAAGTTATACATTATTTAAAAAAAATAAAAAAATAAAAAAAAAATTATAAATGAAACTTTAAAAACTAAAATATGAAAACTTATTAAACTTGTGATAAAATTTTGATTGTGAGGGGTTGCAGATGTTGGAAGTATTGGCCATGGAAGTACCACCAACTATAAGCATCCTTTAAGAACTTATCATGAAGAGCTTCAATACCTTGACCATTTGAGTGCACAAAATCAATGAACTCACTCATGACTATATCTTGCAATTCAGGATCAAGGAAGAGTCTCATGAATGCTGCCTTGTACCCTTCAGCCACTTCAAAATCTCTATATGGGGGAAGCCTTCCTGGCACAAAAAGAATCTAACTACTGTAGTATTTTGGAGACAATGCAAAGGCAAGAAGATGTAATGGAGTGGCCATTTTGTTCCATCTTTCTTCAACAATTACATGCACTTGTTTGAAGAAACTCTCTTTAGGGTCTTGCTCTTTTGCATTTATGGTGCACTTCATCTTCTCAATCATTGAGTCGACGCCATCATATATCTCTCCAATGCATGGCTTGTCCATGTCAGTATAGCAAATCATACTCAAAATGGGCTTGGTGAAACTAAGGAGATACTCCACATGATCCCACCAAGAGTCATCTAATCTCATCCGCTTAATTTTTGTTGCCCTTTTAGTGCTACTTTGCCTCCATATAGACCAATTTTGGCTGATCACCATGCTAGAAAGTGCCTCTCTAACCTTCACAAGTCGTCTCAAGACGATTGTGTTAGAGGCAAAATGGGTCTTTGCAACCTATTACAAATTAAAAAAACAATTAAAATTTAAAAACAAACTTTAAAGAAGAATTAGAATACACAATCAAATTATGAAAATGTAAATACTACTTCACTTACCTTCAATAGCTTCAATTTTGAAAATGATCTAAAAATTTCTTGAGACATGTGGTGATTGGTGATGAACATCTAGATGCCCTCAACCTCTGCATACAATTCTTTGATCCAATCAATTTTATTTCCAATCTTTTGTAGCATAAGATTGAGTGAGTGGACTGCACAAGGTGTCCAAAAGATATGTGAATATCTTTCCTCAACTAGCAACCCAACAACTCTACAATTCTTGACGTTGTTTGTTACAACTTGAACAACGTTGCGGGGTCCCACTTCCTCAATGGCTGCAATGAAAATAGTAGCAATAAATTGTCCATCTTTTATTTGCCCCTCACAATCCACGGCTTTCAAAAACATTGCCCCTTTAGGGGAGACCACTATGACATTGATCAAGGGCCGATGTTTTGAATCTTTCCAACCATCTGAAACAATGGACACACCTATCTCAATCCATGAATCCTTGATCGGCTTCAATGAATCTTCAACCATCTTGACCTCTTTTTCCAATAAGGTGCCACACACCTTCTCATAACCCGGGCCCTTGTACCCTTTTGGAGCTTCATTAACTGTTTTCAACATCTCTTTCCAATATGGAGAGAAAACAACATTAAGAGATAATCCATTTGCATAAATGCATCTTGCTACATTTTGGTCGGCAATGTCTCAACTCTTATTTTGAAATGCAAGTTCCAAAGGCCCCTTTGATCTTTTGTTTATATTGGGTTGTACTCTTTGATTTCGAGGATGAGGAGTGGCCAAAAATGGGTGGTTTTTTACCATGATATTGGAATTAGATGATGGAAGCATTCCCTTTGATTTTTTTTTAATAAGGGGTGATTTGATCGATAGGCTTCCTGTTCATCTGCTTGTTCTTTCTCCATAATATATCCTTTGATTGTCTCTGATGGAATAGCTACACCATTCTTTCCAGGGCAAGCTTTGATGCCTTTTCTAGGTATTCCACACAAATGTGCTTTCACCTGAAAATATGAACTAGAATATTGAACATCACATCCATTGCATTTCCAAATGTAACCACCACCACTTGGAACCTATTGTATCATTTGAACATATTTCCAAAGAGGAGAATTCGGATTTATTTTGAATTTAGGTTGAGTTGCGGAGGTAGAACCAGTTGAAATTGTGATTCCTATGGCAAATTTTTTTGTAAACAACACATTCAAAACAAAAATAAAAAAATTGAATACAAAAAATTGATTTATAAAACCTAACTCTTTTGAATCTTTCAGAAGTCACTTTTTGGGTTCCATTGGGCATTGGTCAAAGTCAAAGGGGAAAAGGAATTAAAAAAATGCAAAAATAAGTTGAATTGACGCTGCCTGGGCCACGGGTTCTCCCTGGGTCCTCTCGGGTTCTGTGAAACAATTTTGGGCTAAGAAATTGCTTGACATTACTTGAAGAATAGATTACAATATATAGGTGAGGTAAAATACTGTAGACATTAAATGTCTACCTACCAGCTACCTACCGACAACTAATAGATATAATTGACCATTATACAATAGAAGAATATAATATTCTAACACCCTCCCTTAATGGTCAATCGTCTAACTAGCCTACAAAAAACAATCTGCAGGTCGCTTGGTCACAAATTCTTCAGAACACTCTGCTGCTACGGAGACCCTCCCTGGATCTGCAGAATGTTGATGACCAAGAGTACCAAAAACAGAGAAGGTTGCCCCTTCTTTAGAAAGCTCTGCAACAAGAGACAAAAGCCTGCCACTGACTCTGTCACAGGAGATGAGTCTGCCACCAACCCTCCCAAAATCTGCAGAACTGTTGACTAGAAGTCATCACAAAATGTCCAACCTGATGTTGGATAACAGAACTGTTCCTCCCTATCGCTAGAGACACACCGAGAACAGTTGCCACGATTTTGAGGATAAATTGGCAAACTGTTGAAACTTTTGCAGAGGAGCATGATGCCCAAGAACAGACTGCAAGACGCTAGTTGTGCAGATGTTTGCCTCAACTTGAGGTGCGACCAAAACAGACTGCAACAAACCACAATTTTTGAGGAAAAAAATCGCCAAATTCAAAATTACAAATCATCGTTTTTTCGGAAAAAACGGTAAAAACCAGAGAGGAATCCCACGCATTTTGCGAATTACAGAAACCCAAAAAGTAGCTGGCACGGAATCCGAAACACGGATCAGCATACAAATCATCGTTTTTAAGGAAAAACGGTAAAACCCTTCAGAAACCCGAGAGCCCTCCCGTACAACAGAAACCCCAACTAGGGTAAACAGGAACTGACCCTTAATTTTTTAGGAGAAAATTATAAAACCTTAACCCAAATTTTTTTATTTTTTTTATTTTATTTTTTAATAAGGGAAAACATATTTAAAAAACCCAAAAAAGGAATCCCACGCAACACTGCGAATTATAGAAGCCCAGAAACAGGTAGCCATTGATTGTCGGCTGAAAAACAGAGGGTTTGGAACCCGAGCCGCTAGAAGAGATCTGCACAGAAATCGAGGCACAAACTTCAAGACACCCAGAAAAATCTAATAGCAATCCAGTTGAGATTTCGAAAAACCCACAAGGAATTTGAAATTGAAATTTTTTTTTGACTTGAGACTGTGGCACAAATTTCGAGGCACAAAAAATGAGATACCCGGAAAATTTGAAGACCGACCCAGTTGAGATCTCAGAAAACCCAAAAGGAATCTACAATCAGAAAAAAATTTCGACTTGAAACTGAGGCACAAATTTCGAGGCACAGAAAACGAGGTACCCAAAAAATTTGAAGACCGACCCAGTTGAGATCTCAGAAAACCCAGAAGGAATCTGCAAGCAAAATAATTTTTCGACTTGATATGAGGGTTCAAAACCCTAGACGAAAATTTCAGAACCCTGGCCGCCATTAAAGCTCCAAAAGAAAATTTCTGAAAAAATGCCAGAAATAAGGAAAGAACATGCACGGCCAAAGGATTTTCAGAAAATGGGTCTGATTACGGAATTTTTTCTTCAAAAAATGCGAGCTCATAAGATTAAAAACCGTGTTTTCAAAAAAACGCGATTTCAGAAAAAATTGTGCTTACAAATCCGACCAGAAAGCCAGCACAAAACGCGAATGAACTTCTGAAAGCTTTGACCAGAACATGTGATCTACACCAGAAATATCGCAGCCTTAAACACGAAAATAAGATTTTTGAATTACAGGTTAAAAAACCCACGAAAATTGCAGACTGTAAAAACCCTCGTTTTTTCTCAGGAGCCACACAAATTTCATAGAAGTCTCACACGAATTGTTTTTTCATGAATTACAGACTTATTAAAAAATGCCCAGCAACAAAGAGCCTTCCCAAAATCCTGAGCCCTCCCGTGAGGGAGACGAGCTCAGTATGGCTCTGATACCATGAAACAATTTTGGGCTAAGAAATTGCTTGACATTACTTGAAGAATAGATTACAATATATAGGTGAGGTAAAATACTGTAGACATTAAATGTCTACCTACCAACAACTAATAGATATAATTGACCATTATACAATAGAAGAATATAATATTCTAACATTCTGTTGGGTTTGACTTGGGTTTGCTTGGGTTTGACCCAGAGGAATTGGACCCCCAAAAAGGGAACCCTGCCGATACCCATAGAGGGACTGGCCTAGGACCCAAACCTGCATTGAATTGCACCCAGATCCGGGCCTAGCAGGGGCAAACCAGATAACATAGTTGATAATTCAAAAAGGAGGAAAAATCAAAATACAATGATTCATTATATCACATGTGAAATTTGACAGATGCCACCTCTACTCATGGGGTCCTCTAGCTGATAGAAGATGTTCAGGGGAACATTGATTGTTCTTGCTCAATATCTATATCCTTTTGCTTATCAACCTGTACCTTTGGATCAACATTCCAATGTGTGGCTGGAGTGTGTTAATATTCTGTAGTCTTCTTGTGCTTAAAACACAATGAACCTCTTTATGTGGTGACTAAAACTTTAACTAGATCAATTTCTTTCAGCCACAAAAGAACTAGTTGTTTGAGAGAGCAACCTATCGGCAAGTTTAGGTTCCTCTTCCCATACATCCTCCACCACCCTCTTGTCTTTCTTTATTCTGAACATGCTCCGTCTCTTGCTGTGTTGGGTTTGTTTTAAGAGCAAATGAGTTTAAGAAACCACACCCTATGCTTTGTGGTCTCCTCCTTTGTACATGTATTCTAAATACAATCATAGAAAAGCTTGGTTTGCTTTCTTGCCATCATTAGGACTCACTCTTCCATGTCAATGGCTATCCACATTCCATATTAGATTACATGTATAGGATACCCTGTGTAAGGTTGTATTTATATGGTGTCTCTTACATTGAGTGATGGTTCTAATTCTCTCATTGTAAACCTGTATTGTGAGATCTGTCTCAAGAATCTTAGGCTACCAGGGCTATGGGGGTGATAAATGACTTATGTTGTATCTGTTCACCAATCACGATTCAACAGCTGATCCTTCACCTTGCCCCTGGACTTCTCTCATGCAGATTAGCTACTTCTGACAACCATACCTTGCAAAGGTTGTCAAGCCTCACACTTCCTCTTGAATAAGAGAAAAGTAGCTGGCATATGTATTATTGGTGGGCTGGAGCGTGTATTAGGCCTATAAATGGGTTGGTATGTAATGTCCCCCATTTGGTATACTTAGAATTCTGCCCTAAAATCACAATTTCCAAGTAAGAGACATATTTTATTAAATTACTACTTCTGGTAGACTCTAGTTTAACCCTGCAATAATGCTAGCCCATGATTCGTAATATAATATAATTAATTGATTATTAGTATTGTTACATCCACTACATTATTTAACATATATATGTACTGATCGAGATGAGTAATTCACAATGCTGATTCTAAATTATTATCCCCTCAATAATCAATCATTTGGGAAGATTAGAGAAGGAACCTCAATCAGGGACTAGGAGTCTTTCCTACTTCCAAGCCCAAGGGTGGATAGTCAACCCCCTTGTCTACTTAGCAAGGAATCTCTCCCCCCTTCATGTATTTCAGTCTCCTCTTCCCATGAACGGTTATAGAGGCCTTAATAATTTATGATCAGATTGATAACGCAGTATGAATTACAACTCCTATTATATGCAATACATGGAATCAATATATATACAAACATATACATTAAACAGCATACCAATATCTATGAACTATGCTGCTGTTATAGTCACAGAATGCAGATAACTATTAATGCAAATATTATTCTAGGTGCTCTGCTGTAGATATCAGCCTGCAGATATGTCTTCTGATCTGATCGACGCCCTTTGTCTTTGAGATGTCTTTCATTTTATACCCATGATGGGGCTGAAGGTCACACCTTTTCATTGTCATGCTTTCACCAAAAGAAATGTTCCTTGGTTAATTGCTTAACTAATCTTGTCTTCATTAATCGCTTTAGGGATAATTAATTCCATTAATATTATCCCTTGCTAATTGCTGCTTATTATTGGTTATGATCGCTGTATAACTCCTGTTGTTTATATTTGCTTTCTGATCGCTGCCTTCTCTTAGTTTTTATCATTGCCTTTATTCTAACTATATTCCCTTACTAATTAATAATCCTCCCATTCCTGTCTGTGGCAATCTTATACATATACATTTCTTCCCTTTTCAAACCTAAAGTTGGCTCACATATGATATATATATATTTTATTTTATATTTTGTAAGGCAAAGGGTTTGAGAGGAAGGGTCAGCCAGTATTAGGCTGTACAGACTATTCGACACTGCTGTATGGTGTATCTCTTAGTGGGGGTATGGATACAATGGGACATCACGTGGTATGTATGGTTGTTGCATATAAACATCTGCACATTCTTAACTATCTTCACCAATTCTGCAACCAATTCTATCTTTCAAATATCCTTTAATGCATTGTTTAGTGCATAAATAGAGTACATGGTCCAAAGTATGCTCTTGTAAGTGTCTTGCACCAGCAAGCATGCAAATTTTGCAATGAAATAAAGATGATAGAGCAATGAAACATATAGATTGATATAAAATATAAAATATGAGATGAAATGAAAGATGAATAGAGTGAGAATTTATAAACAAGAGAGGGAATGTGAGTATAAGAATGCCTCCCCTCAAAAACAGCCCATCCTAGCTGATTAGTATTCTAACCATAGTTACTGGGAGATGTGTCTCCTACCCCCTGAGATGCGTCTTGGAGATGGAGACGCGTCTCCAGTACTTGGGACATCTCCTGAGATGCCTCCAACAGCGCTGAGACGTGGATGAAGACTCTTGACGTCTCTTGAAGTCTCCCGCTCAGGAAAGTGCCATCTCCTGCATGTCTCCCGTGGCATAAAAGCCAAAACACATGTATTTTCTATAAATTATTATTTTTTTATTTTTTTACATTTTATTTATATTAAAAAAAAGATGGCGTCTCCAAGTACGCCCCGTCTCCTATTTTTTTAAAAAAAGCCGTACTGGTATCAATACCAGTCTCCCATACCAGTACCAGTCTTCTGGCAACTATGATTCTAACAAGTCTTCCCTTCCAAATTTTTTTTGTCCTCAAATCATAGGAAATAAAGGATGAGAATCCATAAGAAACTAGTTTTCCCATTAAGTTTCTTCCTTTGGTTAATTTTTCCATTAATGAAGTATTCCTTAATGTGCTTTGAGTGCAAAGTCTTGGTTTGTGTTAACAAAATACTATTGAGTTCTAGAATAACTGAATAAGTCTTCTTTCTTCATCCAAAATTGGAATCTTGAATTGAACTGGAGAACATGCCTGTAACCTGTTTCTTAGACATGTGACATGGTAAAAATCTTGAATATGTTCCTTATTCCAAAGTTCTAAGGTGTATGCTACCTTCCTTATCTATTTCTGAATTTGAAATTGATGATAGTATTTTGGAGATAATTCAAAGTTGTGACCTCTTTGTTTTGTCAAGATTTTCTCATAGTCTTGTAATTGCACAAAAACTCAACCACTTCCATAAAGTTCTTTTTTAGAATGGTGTTGATCTGCGTGTTGTTTCATTCTATTTCATACATGCTCTAGATTTTCCTAAGCTGAATTATTGCATGAATTTGTTCTAGAAAATCATGTGCAGCAGTGACTTTTGGTTGAGAATGTACAAATTCCATGTTTTTTGGTGGCTAGTAACCATTTAAGGCAGTGAATGGTGTCATTTTTTCAGATTCATGATAATTAGTATTATACAAAGATTCTGCTTGAGGTCACCATTTAAATCAATGATTTTGTTTATTAGAAGCAAAACATCAAAGATACCCTCTAAACACTTCTTAACAACTTAAATTTGTCAATCTATTTGGGGGTGATACACAGAATTCATAATCAACGATATTCCCATATGGACACACATCTCTTTCAATTTTTTTAATTGTGAATAAGGGATCAACATCACGAACAATCACCTTAAAAGACCCTTGGAATTAGTAAATGTTTTCTACATAAGATTTTACAATATCTAGTGTTGAACATGTCTGCTTCACACCAATAAAATTAGCATTTTTTGTGAGAGACCTGTCATTAAAATCCTTCAGAACTTGCTCCATTTTTTGGTTTGGAATATGCAATGGTTGCATCAGCCTAGGGTCTAATATGGATTCACTCTTGTTCCTTTGACAAGTTTCATGTCCAACCACATAGTTTTGTATGTCCGCTTTCATACCCTTCCAATTAAATGATTGCTGAGTGTTGAAATATATTTTTTAAAAACACAAACTTACTTGTAGTTGGAGATTTGTGTCTGTTGATCAAGAATCTTTTAATAAACTCTTCCACATAAATTTCTATCATTCAGTTCTTTACCCATATTCTATCATTTTTCCACATAATTTCTGGCTATTCATCTTTTACAGTATCAGTGTGAACATCCTTTATCCATTGTGGAATAAACATTGAAATTGCATGAGTTGAAACTTTATTGTCTCTTTTGGATCGGGCATCGACTGCTTGATTATCTTTTCCCTTTTTATGTAATATTTCAAAATCAAATATCTGAATCGTCTCTACCCACTTCTGTTGTTTTGTCAACAATGCCATTTGTTACAGAGATAAATTAGCCTATCATGATTGGTTCTAACTAGAAACATCCCAATAAGTATTGCCTCAACTTTTCTAGTGCATGTATGATTGCTAGCATTTGCTTATTGTAAATTGATTTCAAATTTTGCCTGGATTTTAATTCACAACTTTAATAAGCAATAGGGTGTCTCTCTTTGTGTGATTACAACTCAAATTCTTGCTCTTGATGCATCAAACTTGATAAATGGTTTTGAAAAATACAGAGTTACCAAAATTGGTGTTGTAGATAGCATCTCTTTTAGGCTTTGAAATCTTTGGCCCACTTCCGTGGACCACATGCATTATTTATTTTAAAGGTCCAAAAAGAGGGCAGTGACATTGGCATACTTCTCAATGAATTGGTGATCATATCCAGATAGGCCTACAAATTGACTAACCTTTGAAATTGTTTTAGAGGTAGGCCATTCAATTATAGAATTTATTTTTGCAGCAACTTCTTTTAGCACTTTCCTCCAAAATTATATGGTCCAGGGATTTACCATTTGTTGTTATAGACTAGAAGGGTGCTGCAATTACAGAAAAGGATTAGGTGAATTTTTTCAAAATATTTAACTAACCCTACGAGGCTCCTTGTTTTAGTCACATTGGAAGGTTTAGGCAACTTCAAGATGGCTATCACTTTATCTGGACCAATTTTCAACTTCCCCTCTTGAGCCACCTGCCCCAAATAGACAAGTTACTGTATACAAGCTCACATTTCATTTCATCAAGTATTAGTTTGTTATCCTTAAATACTTGCAAAATTTGTTTGAACTATTAATGATATCAAGTTTCCACAATCCATATTGTAGTAGTGTAATTTCTGGATTAGATTGTGTCGGATCTATATTAGATGCTCATCAAAAGTTTTACAAAAAAGATAATATGTCATTGAAGTAAACAGTAACACCGAAATGACATAATGCATGAATGGCCTCAATACCTCTTTCAACTGGCTCATAAAATTAGCAATTGCATTGCATAACTCAAAAGGTAGTACCAGCCATTCATACATGCCTTGCCTTGAACCTTTTTTCTACACATCCTCCTTAGCTCTTACCCTATGATTATAGTTCACATTCTTGGACTTGAGTACTCAGCAAGCTGAAAGTTTTCGACTCAACAAAAACTCAACAATTTAAAAAGTACTACAATTTCTTAAAAAACACATTTTTTGCAAAATTCAATTAGAAAATGTATCAAATGAGTCTAAAAAACCATGTGGAAGTGTTTTCTATTAAAGTTCTTGAATACATATTGATTACAAAATCACATCATCATGCAAGCCGGATAGTGGATACATTAGCTAGCTGCTAACTGATAACAATTTATGATGATTGTCCTTGAAAATCATTATCATAAATTTCATATCTAGGCAAGTAAAAAATTACAAGTTTTTACAATTTCCTCTTCCCCTACCTAGTGAAATATTGGGGGGTAAAGGGTATGGGCCTCACACTTGATTGTGGCACCTTGCTTGTTGTATAAGATTGGGCTTGGGGCTCTACCTTGCTAATAGATGGCAGTGACTCCTCCTCCGACATATCAATGTCATCCAATCCAATCTCCCTTGCTTCTGTTGTAGCCACATCGTCCATAGCTTGCCTCTCGAAATCAACAATCTCATCTTCTGTAAGCAAGGAGGACTCATCATCCTGCATGGTCTAGTCACTATAGGGATCAATCTCATCCAAATCAATAAATTCCTCTAATTGGTTCTGCACCTTTCTTGTGCAAAGTCAAAGGTTGTATTGCACAAAAACAAGATCATTGAGGCATTGTTGAGTCAACTTATTATGCTTCTTCGTGTGAATGGCATCAAACAAACTCCAATTGAGCTCACAACTAGAAGCACTACAAGGTTGAGACAAAATTTGGAGGGCTAACTTTTGCAATTTTGGGGTATTTCTACCCCAATCTTCCCACTAAGAACTTGCAAATAAGATATTCAAGTTATTTGTAAGTAAACAATTGTCAATATTCTATTAATGTATGTAATTTATAACTTGCAAGATATGATACTTCACTTTTTCTTGGTGTTTGGGTGGTTCTTCCTCATATAGATAATTGTGAAGAAAACAACCTCCCCCAAGTTGCCTTATAATTCTGCAATTGATAAATGATGAGGTCTCTCACCTCAATTGTAGGTGTCATCCTCTCAAGACATGTGGATAAGCCCTCCGTAACCTCCCCATTAGCATCCGTGAAGCTACCAGAGAAGTGTTAGAATAATTATTCTATATTGTATAATGGTCAATACTACTGTTGCTACAGTAGTTTGTAGGTGAGGTAGTTAGACATTTTAAATGTCTACAGTCATCTACCTCCTCTATATATTGTAATCATCTCCTTTGTTAATTCAAGCAATTTCTAGCCAAAATTGTTTCATGGTATCAGAGCCATGGGGTTCTACAAGATCTGGCAAATTTTTTAATAAAAAAATTCGTAGCCTCTTCTTGTCTGGAATTTTTTCCAGAAATTTGTAGAAATTTTCATGGGCCTTCTGAAAAAAAATTTCATGGGTTTTTAAGCTGTTATTCAAAATTCTTTTACACGCGTTTTGTTTGTGCGCGATTTTCTTCCTTGGCCGTGAGTTCTTCTCTTGTGTTTTTTGCTCGCGTTTTTTACAGTGACGGCCGCGCGTGTCGTCTCTACTCAAATCGCGGTTTTCAGATCTACTCAAATTCGCACGATCTCTGCTGGGAGCGATTTAGACGCGTCCTCCTGCCTTTATTCGCCCACGTTTTGACAGATTTTCGTCTTTGGAAGCAGCAATTTGAAGTATTTCTTATGGACGCGTTTTTGTGTGCTTCTTGGCGTGATTTCTGGTGTTTTTGTGTGCGCAAACTTGGTCGGATTTGCCTGCAACAGAGATGCCTAGGGTTCTGCCCTCTGTTTGCCACGATTTCATGTAGATTCGAGCTGTTTTCTGCAATTTTTTGTCTTTAATGGCCGACTAGGGTTTCTGCCAGCTCGACTAGGGTTTTGACCCTCAGTTTGAAGTCGAAAAATTATTTTGCTTGCAGATTCCTTCTGGGTTTTTCGAGATCTCAAATGGGTTGTCATTCGATTTTTCTGGGTGCTTTGTTTTCCGTGCCTTGATTTTTGTGCAGATATGTTTTGGCGGCTAGGGTTCCAAACCCTCTGTTTTTTAGCCGACAATCAATGGCTACCTGTTTCTGGGCTTCTGTAATTTGCAGTGTTGCGTGGGATTCCTTTGTTGGGTTTTTTAAATATTTTTTCCCTTATTATTAAAAAAAAAAATCTGGCTTAAGGGTTTATAATTTTCTCCTAAAAAATTAAAGGTCAGTTCCTGTTTACCCTAGTCAAGGTTTCTGTAGTACAGGAGGGCTCTCTTGTTTCTAAAGGGTTTTACCGTATTTCCTTAAAAAATGATGTTTTGTATGCTGATCCGTGTTTCGGATTCCGTGCCAGCTACTTTTTGGGTTTCTGTAATTCGCAAAATGCGTGAGATTCCTCTCTGGTTTTTACTGTTTTTTTTTGAAAAAACGATGATTTGTAATCTTTAGATCTCTTGGTTTGGCGATTTTTTCCTCAAAAATCGTGGTTGGTTGCAGTCTTGTTTGGTCGCACCTCAAGTTGCTGAGGTGAACATCTGCACAACTAGCTTCTTGCAATCTATTTTCGGGCATCGTGCTCCTCTGCAAAAGTTTCGATGGTTTGCCGATTTTTCCTCAAAATCGTGGCCGCTGTTCTCGGTGTCTCTTGTTTTAGGGAAGGACAGCTCTGTATCCAACATCAGGTTGGACGTTTTCTGGTCTGAAGTTTTGCAGTTTCTGGGAGGGTTCATGGCGGACTCATCTCAAGTGGCAGAGTTAGTGGCAGACTCTTGTCTCTTGTTGCAAAGCTTTCTAAAGAAGGGGCAGCCTTCTCTGTTCTTTTTTGGATGATTTTTTGTACTCTTCGTCATCAACATTCTACAGATCCAGGGAGGGTCTTCGTAGCAGCAAAGTGTTCTGAAGAATTTGTGACCAACGACCTACAGATTGTTTTCTGTAGGCTAGTTTGACGATTGACCATTAAGGGAGGGTTTTTTTTTTTTTTAAATTTTTGTATTTTTATTTTATTTTATTTTATTTTGGGCTAGAAAATAACATCAGATGATGAGGCATTCTCCCCAGTTAGATGTTGTTTTCAGTTCATCCACCTGTAGCATCATTGATTGGGAGACTTGTACTACGATAGCTATGGGACTTGAGGATCATGGTCTGTATAGACTCGCTAATTCTGGTGATTCTCAAGAGCATGCTTTGGCTGCCCGAAGTACAACCATCAGCAAACTTTGGCATCAGCATTATGGGCACTTGAATGTCCACTACCTCTCTCAGTTATCTCGGGAGGGTCTTGTTGCTGGTCTACCTGAGATCCAAACTAAAAATCATGGAGTTTGTGGAGCCTATCAAGCTGGCAAGCAGCATCGAACACCATTCTCGGATGGTGATTCTTGGCGAGCCTCCAAGGTACTTCAATTGGTTCACGCTGATGTATGTGGACTGATGAACACTCCTTCTGTTACTGGGTCCAGGTACTTTTTATTGTTTGTTGATGATTTTAGTCAAAAAATGTGGGTGTATTTTCTGAAACATAAATCAGATGTGTTCAGCACATTTTAGCAGTTTAAAGCCTTAGTTGAGAAAGAATCGGGTTCTCAAATTGTCACTCTAAGGTCAGATAATGGGGGGGAGTTTTGTTCAGCTGACTTCTCTTCTTTTTGTGCTACACACGGCATTAAGCTCCAACTTACCACACCCTACACCCCTCAGCAGAATGGTGTTGTTGAACGTAGGAATCGCACCATTACTGAAATGGCTCGTTCTATGCTCGAGTACAAAAATGTACCTAAGAAATACTGGGCTGAAGCAGTCTACACTGTAGTCTACCTCCTGAATCGGTCACCTACATAGGCCATTAAGAAGATGACTCCTGAAGAAGCCTAGTCAGGACGTAAGCCTAAGGTGGGCCATCTGAAAGTCTTCGGTTCTACTGCTCATGTATGGATTCCAGATGCCAAACGTGCCAAGTTGGTCTCCAAGAGCCAGACACTTATGTTTACTGGTTACAGCGACAATCACAAGGCATACAGGTTGGTTGATGTGGAGACAGATTGTCTCATATTTAGCTGTGATGTTGTGATTGATGAGACTACTGGTCCATTTGTCCCTACTACCAGTCCTGCGGACCAGCCTATGAAGGTTCCTAATGAGGGTGTTCGTCTTCCTCTTGGTTCCCATAGTGGGAGGGCTTCAGAGCATTCTGACTCTGAAGATGAGGAGTCCATTGATCATGATCTAGCACCACCTGATTTTCCTCAGGACTCGCATCCAGATGACTTTGTTCCAGACATCCCAGGCGATGCTGTCTCTCCTATTCCAGATGTTGGTACTTCTACTCGTCGACCTAAGTGGTGGGCCAAGACAATTGGTGATCTTCATGATGATGAACTCATTGAGGGCAGATCAACTCGTAGCAAGAGCAAGCAACTACACACAGTCAACTTCGCTCTTATGGCCAACATCCACAACATCTACGAGCCTCATACATATTCAGAGGCTAAAGGAATTCCAGAGTGGGAACAAGCTATGCAGACATAATATCATAATCTTCTGAAGAATCACACCTGGGTTCTTTCTGATCTTCCTCCTGGGAAGAAACCCATCAGCTGCAAATGGGTTTACAAGGTCAAGTATCATGCAGATGATACTCTGGATAAATATAAGGCTAGATTAGTTGCTCGGGGATTCACACAGCGGGAGGGCATTGACTACGAGGAGACTTTTGCTCCTACTGCCAAGATGAGCACAATTCGTCTTCTTCTCGCTATTGCAGCCCAATTTGGATGGACAGTTCATCAGATGGACGTCAAGAGTGCCTTCCTCAACGGTGATTTGCAGGAAGAAGTCTACATGACGCAGCCTCCTGGTTTCAAGGTTGCCGGCAAAGAACATCAGGTGTGTAGGCTTGTGAAAGCGCTCTATGGCCTGAAACATGCTCCTCGTGCATGGCATATCAAGATTGATTAGTACTTGGTTGATCATGGTTTTCAGCGCAGCCCTTTTGACAGTAATCTGTATGTCAAACACTCTGGTGATGATATTCTCTTTCTTGTTGTCTATGTTGACGATTTGATCATTACTGACAGTTCAACACATTTGATTGCAGCAATCAAACAGGATTTGTGTCAGACTTTTGACATGACAGATTTGGGGCTTCTCCATTACTGTTTGGGTATTGAGGTTTGGCAGACAACTGATAGTATTTTTATCTCTCAGTCTAAGTATGCTCGCAGTCTGCTTGACAAATTCCGGATGCAGGATTGCAAACTTGCCTCCACACCTATGGAGAAGGGGCTGAAGTTGTCAGCCAACTCTGATTCACCTCCGGTTGATGAAACGACCTTCAGGCAACTAGTGGGCAGTTTCATCTATCTCACTGCCACTAGACCTGACATCAGTTTTGCAGTGAGCTACATTTCTCGCTTCATGACAGCTCCAAAAGTTGATCATTGGATTGTAGCGAAGCGAGTGCTGAGATATGTTAAGGGCACTTCAGATTATGGCATTCTGTATGGCAGATGCAAGGATCCAAAGCTGATTGGTTACACAGACTCAGATTGGGCAGGTTCAGTGGATGACAAAAAATCTACTTCTGGGTATGTATTCAGTTTGGGTACAGGTGCTGTAACATGGACCAGCAAGAAGCAACTAGTGAGCAGTCTCGTCTATCTTAGGCAACTAGTGGGCAGTCTCATCTATCTCACTGTCACTAGACCTGACATCAGTTTTGCAGTGAGCTACATTTCTTGCTTCATGACAACTCCAAAAGCTGATCATTGGATTGCAGCGAAGCGAGTGCTGAGATATGTTAAGGGCACTTCAGACTATGGCATTCTGTATAGCAGATGCAAGGATCCAAAGCTGATTGGTTACACAGACTCAGATTGGGCAGGTTCAGTGGATGACAAAAAATCTACTTCTGGGTATGTATTCAGTTTGGGTATAGGTGCTGTAACATGGACCTGCAAGAAGCAACTAGTGAGCAGTCTCATCTATCTCACTGCCACTAGACCTGACATCAGTTTTGCAGTGAGCTACATTTCTCGCTTCATGACAGCTCCAAAAGCTGATCATTGGATTGCAGCGAAGCGAGTGCTGAGATATGTTAAGGGCACTTCAGACTATGGCATTCTGTATGGCAGATGCAAGGATCCAAAGCTGATTGGTTACATAGACTCAGATTGGGCAGGTTCAGTGGATGACAGAAAATCTACTTCTGGGTATGTATTTAGTTTGGGTACAGGTGCTGTAACATGGACTAGCAAGAAGCAACAGGCAGTAGCTCTTTCCTCGACTGAAGCATAGTATCGAGGAACTGTTAAAGCAGCATGTGAGGCAGTTTGGCTTCGTAGGATGCTTTCTGACATGGATATGTCACAAGCAGGACCTTCACCCTTGTACACTGATAATCAAGGGGTGCTCAAACTGGCCAAAAATCCAATTTTTGGCTAGAAATTGCTTGAATTAACAAAGGAGATGATTACAATATATAGAGGAGGTAGATGACTATAGACATTTAAAATGTCTAACTACCTCACCTACAAACTACTGTAGCAACAGTAGTATTGACCATTATACAATATAGAATAATTATTCTAACAAGAAGAAAAACTTGGGGTTGAGATAATACCCTGTTGCATGAATGGATTGGTGGAGTTGCCTATTCCACCTTCGATCAATGATCTCCCAAATAGGAAAAAGTCTTTTTGCATCCCCCTAAATAGTTTTGGATGGCCTCTTTGGCCCTATCCATGGCCTCATAAATATATCTCGTTGCATTTTCTCCCCATCCGCCAAGCACAAAACCCTCACTAGCAGCTTTGTTACCTACAACGTACAAAATAGAAGCAAATTTAAATTACAACTTACAATGAAACAAAATACTTTTAAAGTTCAGAAATGAAGGATTCAATTTGAAAATTAAATTAAGTTTGAAGTTACCTTAACATTCAACTTTAGCTCTAGTTGCAAAATCACCATCAAAAACTATTTTTGCAATCCTTTCTCCATCAACTTTCTTTGAATAAGCTGAGTTACCCATGTTGGACTCACAAACATTTGCTTCAAGGGAGTCAATAAACTAGAAATTCTTCGCAACATTAGAAAGTTAGTTGCAAACCTTGTAGCACTCAATTGCACAAGCTCTTTCCCCTTGGTGTGATCCCTCACCAAATGAAGAACCCATGGGTGATTATAAATATATTTTGCAATAGCTCTTGCTTCTTCTACAAGTGGTCTCACCCAATCAATTTTGCCTATGTCTTCCAAAAGAAGGTAGTCCAAAAAAGTATTTGATGCCTCTCTTGAAGCAATCTTCTAGCCGCTACATATGTTGTTGCATTTTTAGTAACAACTTGGACAACATTTTTCTATGCCCACTTCTAAAACAACCTCCTCCAACTTCAAGCTCAAATCTACTACATTCTTTATTATGTTGGAGTCATTAATTGACTTAAGAAAAGCCAACTCACCATTTGAAGCCACTAAAAAATTGAGAGTGCGGTTCCTTCCATCTATCCACCTGTTGGTGTACGTTTTATCATCCATTGAACACTTTAGAATAAAAAGTCCAAAGACACTTTATCCTCTCTTGAAAAACCACTGCATATGCTAAGATTGCGAGAAGATCATATGGTGATTCCAAGGTTTCTTTTGTTAGGTCTTGACGTGTGGATAAGCTCAATGGGTGTTGTGATATGCTAGTAATACACAAAGGGACTTATGTTAACAAATCTCTTACAAGATAGGACTCAGACTAATTTGACAGTAATGCTCTCTTTTTTCTTTTTTTTTTTTTGGTATTTTGGTTTTGGATTTTCGAAAAAAAGTGCAAAAGGATGAGGGTTTAGAAGCTCTATGCTACTCCTAGGAAATCAAAAGACAATAGAGATTAAGCGAAACTAATAACCACATTTTGCTTCGCCTCGCTAGGACAACTACACAAAGTGAGTGCAATCTTCAAGGGGTGTGCCTATGATTTTCACATCATGAACAATTACCATCAAATAAAACAATACTCATCCAAACAGAACTTAAGCACCCACAACTATAAGCTCAGGCTAACTTTACACATTGAATAGAAATCATCTATTCAAAGAAAGTATAAGCTAAGTTTCACAATAAATCAGTACTATCAAATCTTGCATTCATCTAACATGCATTCAAATCAAATTCTATTCTAATTCTAATCTATTGTTGAAGGAGATATGTAACCTTGCTACCACTTGACAATAAGAAGGATTCAAAGCAAATCATGCATAAGAGCCTTTATTATCCAAAGTAGCTATACGCAACAATTTCATAAACTCTCTTCAGCATATGAAAATGAGAGAGCAAGAGTTTATATAGAGTTTCTGAAAATGAATGAAAGGCTGAGATCAAAACAAATTAACGGCCGAGATTAAGACATATCAACCCTAATTAGGGTTTCCTAAAATAACATCATCATCAGTTGCATGAAAGACAAGTGGCACCAGGAGCTATTTTCAAAGAAGGGCATCTCTATCCTCTCAGGCGGCAATGTGTTCAATGAACCTGGACACGATCGAGATGACCTCTTCCATTGTGACCTGCGGCAGCATGTTTACTTTGAATTCCAACCCATCCAACTCTTTAGCACATCCGGCAAAAGTATTTTCCCATTCCAATTCCTGTTTCAGGAAGACATCTCTGATAGACAAGAAGTTTGCCACCTTAGTCAAATTTTGCCTTAGGATTGGTCCAGTGATGGTGGAGAAGATTTCCTGAGCTTTGTGCTTTAGATTTTCTAGCTGTATGTCATTCTCTTGGATGATCTCCTTCTCGAGTGCATCCGCAGCTATGAGGAAAATCTTGTCCTGAACCTCTTCAATTTGCTCTTCAACTTTGACTCCATCAGACTTCACTCTTTCCAAGACCTCACTCCGTGCTGTCAATGTCCAATACCAAGTGGGGAAGTCATAGGTGATGCCTGCTGCAATTATCTTCCCATCAATCAACTCTTGTTTTGAAATTCCCTTCAACACTCTAAGGCATGGAATGATTCTATCTTGAACATCCTGGAGGTTGTCCCAAACTTCTGTCATGACAACAAGTCTAGAAAGCAATGAGGAAGCCTGTCCATAAGCTAGTGTCAATCTCTCCATAAATCTAGTCACTTCCTCGCTCTTACTCACCATCCACTTCTTAGTTTCTTTAGCTGTGACCATCTCTTCTTCAAAATCCTTGGCCGCTTCCTATGAAGAGTTCAAGAGTGGAGGAGCTACTGCATTGCCCTGATTGAGAGGTTTGGTCAGGTGTCGGTTGTACTCCTTCAGGCGTTCAATCTCCTTTTGGCTTTTTATACTCTCTTTTCTTCGCCACTTCCTTTTCCAACCTTGCCTTGATAGAAGTGACTGAATTGTCTAAGTCTTCTACTTCTTGACCTTTTGTGGTTGGGCCTAAGTTGACAGTGGTGATGGCGTATTCTTGAGGAGCAATATCCTCCTTTGACTTATCTATTGTTGGTACAACAATTTGTACTGTATGGTGGCCTGCTTTGTCCCTCTGGATGGTGGAAAACATTTTGGCAGGCTTCTTTACAGCAATTGTTTCTGACCTTGCCAAGAAATCAGCTGTATCATCTTCCTCTGGAATGTCTGTTTGTACTTTTATCTTCAATCTTTCCTTCAGCCAATCAGGAATAGTAGGCTGCTCTATACCTTCCTCTTCCTGAATATTTTGCAGACATGGAATATCCTGAATCCCTTTAAGGGCGGAAATCATTCCCTCTTGGAATTCACCATCCAGGACATCTATTTCATTCTTGGACTCCAATATTCTGTGCCTGTGGGAGATGGGGGCTCATCATCCATTGTCTGGATATGAATGGGAGAAGGAGTCCTTATGTCACCCAATGACTCATCAATATCCAATATCTCATTCATATTCCCAGACATGGCAGAACGAAGAGGCTCTGATCTTTGCTTCTTTCGGGTAGGTTCCTCATTTGCAATCTTCTTTCCTTTTGCTCTGGTAGAGTCATTAACTATTTCCTTCCTTTTTCTCGGATGGGTGCTCTCGATTGGTTCATCACCTTGGGATGCACCAACATTTGAGGAATAGGATTCCGCTTCACCCATTAAATTGTAAGTCAGAGTCACATTCTTTTGCCGTAGCTCTTGGATTTGTTGATCCACCCACCACTGTGAATATTTGACAACTGGCCTCATCAAGGTGGTTAAATCTGCAAGCTCTGGTTCTGACCACTTTATAGGAGGAAGAGGCTGATTGTCATAAAAGCCTAGTTGAAAATACTCTCCATCGTCCCCAACCTAATCTGGCACACAAAAGAGCTTAGTTGTCTTGATCAAGTTCACTGGCAATCTAGACCATAGTCTTTTTCTAACATCATATTCATTTGCAACATTGGCCCAAAAGTCCTCTAGATCTACCCTATGTTTGTACTTCCTTCCGTTCACGGCCCCAATGTGGTGGTGAGGGTCGAAATCAGCTCTGGACTTGTAGGATGTGAATGGATACCATTGTATCTCCAACCTAGCACTTTTAGCTGCCCGTGCCGATGGACAAGACTCTTGCATATTTCCAATGAAGAATGGAAAGGTGACAGTGACAATTGCCTTTTGCTTTGTTTTCTAGAGGCCTTGGTATGTTTCTAGTTGTCTCAGAACCTCAAGCAAGACCATCCTATTAGTGGGATAGATCGGGAGTCGATAAGGACATCCTGTGAATCCTTGAACTCTTATGCAAGTGAATCTTGGAAACTGGATGAACCAGGATCCGTACTTTCTGATTAGGCTCTTAGCCTCATGGGTTAACCTTTGATGCGTTCCTCCTTGCAATATTCTAGTAATGTACATTAGGAAGGCATCATGTGCTCTTCTGAAATGGGCCTTCTCGCAGAGTTGCAACTGGGGATAGCAATCGTATGACTTGAACTCGTTCTCTCCATTGCTCACCACGCATCGATAGATTAATCCTGTATATCTATAGGCCCTTGCCAAAAGATAGACAACATAAGAACTCATATAAAAAGTTTTAGTCCTTTCTAAATTTATTAGCTGCTCATGGAGATTGTCACTAATCATTCATGACCAATTGAACATCTTGACGCCTGAAGTGATCTCGTCAATGAAATAATATATCCATGTCTCAAATGATGCACCTTGGGGGCTGCCCATTATTCTGTTTAATAGAAAAATAATATCTCCATAATCTTCCTTGAAGTCTTTCCAGAGCAATTTCTTCGACATCTTTTTAATAGAAGGCCTTGGCTTCACCAACCATGTCTTGTTGACATTAGTTGCACAAAGATCCATTCGATCTTCATATAGTCTTCTTGCATCTTCCTTGGTTCTGTATGAAGTTCTGTATGAAGTTCTGTTGTAATTGGGTATGCCGAATGCTTCCTGAATAGCTAGTTTTTCCGAGATGTGCCAATATTCTTCCGTCAAGCGCAATGATTTGCCTCTCTTGCACATTGTAGTGAATGGTGCACTCAACCATTAATTCAGCACATTCTACTGTTGGTGGAAATCCGACTGCCTGGACAATACCATTTCTCATCATTCTCTGAGCAATAGCTGTTGGCAGGAGTCCATCTTGTCCGTACATCCTTTTCTTGAATTCCTTGAAGTCCACATGTCCGAGGTTGGTGTCCGCGATATTTTTCCCCTTGGAGTTGATTTTCGATTCTGGCTGTAGTCCTTTGTTGGCGAACTTCATTTGGGCCTTTCTCGAAGGTTCTCCTCAGGTGGTCATCAACCTGCTAGAAACATAGAGAAAATATATTAATGTCAAGATTTTAATTTTGATTTTCTTGGCCTTTCTCTCAAAAATTCTGACTTCCAGCCTGTCAAAGATTAAGCTCTGTGAAAAAAGCAGACTGAAAATGTAATAATTTGGCTAAGTTTTTAGCAAATTTCGCTAGAATAGACAGAAGAAGAATAAAGAATCCATCAAACTTGGATTTTAAACTCTCAAGATTATATACTTTTGATGATGATTCTGAAAAATTATGTCTCTAGCTCTGAAAAAGCATGCTACTCTTGGTGAATTCAGCTCTCCAACTCCAGAATTTACTTCGTCCCTTGTTCTTCTCTTTGAAAAAAAATCACTTAATTCTCCAAAAATTTATCTCTTGTCACTTTAACTTTGGAAGAAATAGAATTTTCTCTCAATCGACCTTTGGGAGAGAATGAGTTGAAAATGATAGTTCAACTACTTATAAAGTTGAGAAGGTTGATTGATTTTAGTAAATCCATGCTTTTTTCTTTTAAATTCATTAAACATGGACTTGATTTCCTTTATCCACCATGGTGATCTTTATCTTCAAAACCAGTTTCTAATTTTCCTCGGGCGCCATCCTTAGCCAAATCTTCAAGATTTTCTTTTGAATGTTTCAAAAAATTATTTTTGTGTCCAATATTTATCTAAGTGTTGGAAAATAATACAAATGTTAAATTTTCCAACCTCTTCCAACCCTTTAAATCATTTAATTATGACGAATTTTAATTTACCCATGGCTAATTAATTATTTTCTATGTCATTTTATTTTTCTTCTTTAGCCAGGGTGAATTTTATACTTGTCTTGCATTTTTCTCAAGGTGGGGTGGACTTTGGAGCTAGCTAGACATTTCTCCTTGGTGTCTAGGCGGACTTCATGATCTTTGTGCCATGCTTCATGTTAACTTCACCTGAGGCGGACTTGGAAGTCTCTTTGCCATCTCACATCTTTCCTCTAGGCACTTCATGCCTTAGAAATTTTCCATCATGCTTGAGGGCGGACTTTGGACTTGCTTGGCCAACCTCTTCCTTAGGCGGAATTTGTCTTTACTTAGCCAATTTCATGAAATTTTCTTCCCAAGGTGTCCATACTTGGCCAAATTTTGAGTTTTCTTTCCTCCTCTAGGCTGGGTGGACTTCAAGACTTCCTTTCCATACTCCTTTTTAGCATGGCAGACTTGGCCTCTGCTTGGACATGCTTCTTTCTTTGCCTAGGTAGACTTCCTTATGTGTTTTCCATCCATTCTCAAGCTTGGGGCGGACTTCATCTTGGCCTTGCCATTCCTTGGCGGACTTGTCTTCATGCTTGCCAAAGGTTGGGCGGACTTCATCAAGTGCTTGACATAGCTTGGGTGGACTTTGCACTTGTCCTGCCATGTTCTTTCCAAGGTGAGGGCGGACTTTGCTTCAGCCTTGCCATTTTTCTTTTGCTTCCAAGCGGACTTGACCATGTGTTTGGATATCCATCCTTGAGTGCACCTTGAAGTTCTCTGGACATATCTCATTTGATACTTAGATGGATTTCATGCGTTCTTCTAGATCATCTGGAACCAAAACCCTAGCCATGTGATTTTCCCTTGCTTTTTATTCTTGGAGGTGCAAAACTTTGATTTGGAAGATGAAAATGTTGACTCCATGACCTGTGGGACCCTGGCACTTTCTAAAAATAGAAATTACTAAAAATAGAATAAAGCAAAAAACAAAAAGCAAAATTTCTAAAAATAGTAAATCCCGGATTGGTCCAAAAGTGCCAAAAATGAAAAAGCAAAAAGCAAAACAGCAGAATCCCTAAAAAGTAGGAAGTGTCAAAATTGATTGAAAGCAATGGCATTCTTTGTCCCTCGGACCTTCTGAGCACTTTGACGATGTTTATGCACAATTTTGGACTTGAATTCTCTAGTTGGCTCGAATGACTTTCAAAACTCTAACTCTAAACTCTCAAAGCAAAGGACTTATGAAATTGTAACGCGAAGGCAAAACCCCAAAAGCAAACTACTGGGGGTTCCCATTTGTAATGGGGTGATGTGTGAATTAGGTCACAACACCACCCATCTGAAAAAATTATGCATCCAAACTTTTGCCATTGCTTTTTTTGATCTTCTACAATTTGTTTTGCATCTACAGTAGCATCTTGGAGCAACTTGACACTTAAATCTTTTTGAGAGGGGGCCTTGTACCCTTTCCCTGCAAATGTCAAGTTCTCACTAAACACTCTCAATATGGACTCCTTGCCACGTTGAAGGGAAGGTTATTATGATACCAAAAATTTGCACAAGCCTTATCTGCTTCTTTGTGCACCTCCTTATTCCATCTAGTAGCTTCCAATGAAGGTTGTGTTCTTGGTACATTTCTAGGCACAAAAAATCCTTGCAATTGAACTTTGCTTGAATTGGATGAGGAGCGTGGGCCACATATATGTGGACCATCACTAGAGCCTAGAATGCCTTGCGTATTCACATGAGATTCTCTTGACAAATTAGGAACAATGGCTTCTTGTATGGCTGCTTGTGCCTTTGCCCTCTCCAATTTCTTTTTATCTAGTCCTACAAGAAGGGCCATCATGTCTTGTTTCACCTCTTCAGGGGTTGATTCACATGGCTTGGCATCGTGCCAAGGAATGCTTGTAAGATGGTATTTGAGGCAATTGATGCCTCCATAAAGCTTCTTCTTGCACTAGGTACAAATAATAGACCCTTGTACAGGTCCCATTATGCCATATTTCCAAGTGGGGTCACGACCCCTAGGGGGGCTCCTTCTGATGGGCTGACTTGCACTTGCTAAGTCTGAACCAGATGTAGAGCTGGATGCCATTGTGATTATATATTAATCTAAAATATTGATAACAACAAAAAGTATTGATTAAAAAAATATAACAATTTGAGGTTGTGTTGCTATGTGAAGTCAGTTTTGTTTATCCAACATTGATTAAATAGTTGAGGGCGAGCCTGTTTTTGATTATGAATTTAATGGACCCCTCCTTACAATTGCTTGGTTTTCCCTGCAAAATGAACAAAAATCAATTGATATGTTCTGAATCTTTAAATAGAGGCCTTTCTGTCTTGTAAAACAATTTCACATTTTGGATAGTATTTTTGGCAAATTTTGGTCATTTAAAATGTTTGGCAATTTTTAACAATTCAACATGTTTTTTTGACAAATTTAAATGCTTAGAAAAAAAAGGAAAAAAAATGGAACTAACCTGCTGCAAATCCAAAATTTCTAAAATTTCATCTTCAAGTCGCCTAAAAAATCTTTGTGCTTGCTGCTGTGTGTTTAATGGAGGGGTGAATGCATGGTTTTATAGCAAGTAAAATGTATGAAAAACACGTTTTTACCTGTGTAGACGTTTTTACCCATGTTTTTGCTCCCATTTTTGTCTGCATTTTAACCCGCGTTTTTGTTGCATTGGCACATTTTTCTGCGTCACGATTTCTCCCTACAGACTCGTCGTGTTTTGGCAAGTACTTACCAAAAAACCTTGCGAGTTTTCACCAAAAAATTGTCCCTGCAAACTTGCAAGTTAAACTTGTAAAAACTTGTGCAGTAAAAAAACAGTGAGTACTCGGAAACTCAACAAGTACTTGTAGAGTTTGGAAACTATGCTTATCATACCTTGAAGTTGGTCTAAATAATAATCCTTGGGGAGGGTACATGTTCTTTATGGTTATTTTATTCAAATATCTATAATCAACACACATTCTCTGTGAATTTATTAGTTGCAGTAACAATAGGAGAACCACATGGAGGAGTGCTAGAATGAGTTACATATTGGTCCAACAAAGATTGGCGTTGTCTTCTTACCCTATTTTCTCTTGTAGCAACTAGTTATAGAGACCAATTTTGGGGAGAGGACAATATGTCAACTAAATTTCATGCTCAAATGCTTAGGTTATTGGAAATATTTCTTGAAATGCTGCAACAAATTTTTAACTTTTTTTTTTCTCTTTGTTAGTATACATGCTAGTAGAAACCTTGTATGCAACTACTGCTATATATTGCTTACCTCTAGAAAGAATCAAAGAAAACGTTATGTTAGTATTGATCAACCTTCTAGTTTGACCTACTCTTACCTAGGAGATTTTAGCTTTATTCTCATAACCTTCTAGGTTGACTTACACTTACCAAGGAGATTTAGATTTGTTCTCATAAGTATATATGATGAAGTTTTTCTCCTCCCTTGACCAATTAGTACTTGGTAGCTTGATGCATGAAAATAGCATCTCTTAACATTTGTCAATGGCTGCCACAGATCATACTACACACATCAAGAAGAACACCATCTACAACCACAACAACAAAATGCTGATTGTTAACAAACTTAACCTTCAATTTTTTAGTAACCTCTATCTCAACTTCTTGCTGAACCCATTGCAAAGAATTTAAGGATTAGGATGATCATATGTAACCAATTTAAGCTTATCTACCAACTCATTAGAAATCAAACTACTTTTGATTTGTTAAATTTGAATCTTAATATGGACGAGTTGTGTAAACTCACCTTTATCAAGAGTCTCATTGCTCTTTAAAAATACTTGCCTTCAAATGGAAGCACAAGCAATCCACTCATCCACATTTGAGTGTGTAATGACCCTGCTCAAATTTGACTTCAAAATGCTGATTGAAGACTCAAGGAATTTTGTCAAACAATTCATATGCAAACTTCCAGCTTGCTGGTCTGAGTTTATCAGTCTGAATTAGTTGCTTGGAAATGCCTTCAAAGTGCTGCAATTAGAGCTTAATGTGCTACAAGTGATGTAAGGTTGATTTAAAAAGCAATAAACATAATAAACTGACTGTTCTTGTCCCTTCTCATATATGGCCATGACTGAAATTGACAAATACATCTAGTAGACATAATGTCAAACACTTTATATGCATTCTATGGCAGCAAATATGCAACTACAGCATGTCAGCATTAATACAAACAGTTGTCAAATAAGCTGATCATCAAATAAGAACACCTACAGCCAATGGCATTTCAACAAACAATTGGCATGCATCCTACATGGATCATGAAACTAATGCAAATTATTACAAATCTGAAAATGAACTTCAGCACTTTATTTGTCTATGCAAATGCAAATGCAAGGTCAAGACTCTCGACCAATTACAATTTTCTGAATGTGCCAAAATTCTGAGTACAGAAAATCAGACTTCCTATGAATGCAAATACAACATGGAAATAAGTTCTAAACAATGCAAAGGAACCTGGAACCAAATTGCCTTGATGAGACAATGGAGTGGCAAGCAATAATCAATCCAAATATGCCTTGGTGGAGCCAAATCGACCCCAACAATGAAATCGCCCTTGTTCTGGTGTGAAGGCTGAAAATTAATAATATGCAGCTCCGTTGACTCCACTCCAGCTCCAAACTTGATTGACTTGTCCCAAGGAATGATGCGCCCAATATAGATGATTAAATCGATCCAAAATGAGGAAGCAATGACCAAAATCATGGGCTCCAATGTGGCTGCTAATGGCTGTGATTTCTATATCAGACTTCAAAGAATGAGCTACAGCCTTTGTCCCCACTTTCAAAATGCCCTCAAAACTCCAAATCGATGCAATGAAGAAGCTACAACAATCTCCAACTAACTATGCAAAATGTTTTCATAAAACTTGACCAATGGCCACCATGAAAGCTCAATGGAAAGGCTGAGATACCTTCCTCCAAATATGCAACCCTTCAAGAGATATTTCACTCTCTTAGTTATGCTATCAATAGGAAGTTTTCGTTTCCTATGATAAAGAAGCAATCTGCAGAAACCCCAGGCTCCACAAGATGAATTGACAATCGACAACAACATCAAATCTCCCTGCTAGACAAGGAGCCCTCAAGGTCTATTTATTCTTTTTCTCTAATTCCTCCAGAAGCTTCTAGAACATTATTTTATTTTTATTAAGTGACCTTATGATATATTTTATAATTCAAGTCACTTTATTAAATTAATTAAATATAAGTTCACCTTATAATTTTAATTTATTTGATAACCTTATAAATAATTAACTTAACACTTAATTTAATTTAATTAAAATAACTAATTAGTCATCCTCATGAAAAATCATTATTTTGGACAACTTAATTAATTAAATTAATTAAATCAAATTACCTCCAAAACGGGGACATTACAGAGTGGCACCTTACCTCTTGACCTTCAAAAGAATTCAAACTTGTTTCCTTCTTTTCCTTTTTCTTGAAAGACTCTAGGGACAATTTTTAACAAGTTCATTTGTATGACCATCTACATCACAATGTCTACAATATTATCCTCTTTAAAAATATTAGTAGTACCTTTCCTCTTATCTTTCTTTTTAGGCTTGGAATTACCTTTGTTGTTTTTAATATTTTAAAGAATATCAAGAGGATGACGAACTATTTTTTTTCCATCTCAAGATAACAGATTTGGGAACGCGCTTCATCATTGTCTCTATCCTTGGGCATTATAGTTTGTCACCTTAAGCAACTGTGAAGCCCTCCAATACACTTCATCAAGATGTCATGATTGTATAACATCTTTGTTCATTTTAACTGGCATCTTATAAAATTTGCTAGTATGGTCCTAGACACTTTGGCATAGAAAAGTAATCCGATCCTCACCACCCCACCCCTTTTCTCTCAAAAGCACCATATTTTCCTTGCTCGAATGGCTTTCATAGGCTAGTGTTAGCCACAAACCTGGCCCGTCATTTTTGTTTTTGCAGGTAGGAGAAAAGAGCTCTTCTTTCAAAATCTTCTATAAACAGATTTGCTACAATTGGGGAAAGAGGAGATCCCATGGCCTTGCCTTTTGTTTGCTTAAAGAATCATCCTTAATTAGGTCTTTGTGAAGCACTCCAATACACTTCATCAAGATGTCATGATTGTATAACATCTTTGTTCATTTGAACTGGCATCTTGTGAAATTTGCTAGTATGATACTGGACACCTTGGCATAGAAAAGTAATCCGATCGCCACCACCCCACCCCTTTTCTCTCGAAATCACCAAATTTTCCCTGCTTGAATGGCATACATAAGTTAGTGTCAGCCACAAACCTGGCCCATCATTGTGGTTTTTGCAGGTAGGAGTAAAGAGCTCTTCTTTCAAAATCTTCTATAAATAGATTTGCTACAATTGGAGAATGAGGAGATCCCATGGCCTTGCCTTCTATTTGCTTAAAGAATCATCCTTAATTAGGTCTTTGTCATCTTCCAATTCTTGTCTTATTGTCTTTCTAACATGAGTTATTTAAATTTGTTATGTTGCTTCTTGATGACTTTATCTCTAAGTTGGAGGATTCTGCTTGGGTTCGCGTTTGGGTTCATATCTTTTTTTGCCTAGGTTTGGTACTACTGAGTATTAATGTATATGTATATGTGTGTGTATACACACACACACACATATATGTATATATATGTATGTATATATATACAACGTGTCCACGACATTAAGCCGAATATTTGGCATGAAATTCGGAATTCGTCGAATTTCTGGAAAAAATATGAAATTCGTTCAAATTCGTTCAAATTCGTCAAAATTCGGACGACTTTAAATTTATTAGAAAAGTCAACTCAAAAAGCGTTTTCGTGTTAGGGTTTCGACGGGATTTTTTAATAGGTATGCAGCCGCGACGAGTAAATATCACGTCTTTCATTTTCGGCTTTCTCTTTCCAGTTTCAACTGTTGCAGAATACGCGAACGGGAAGATTTATTAAGTTTTCGCAGTCTTCTGAGGTCTTCAAGGTCGACGAAGGCGTCCTCTGCAAATTGTTTTAAATCGCGTCCAAGCTCGAAGCTGAAGCGCGTTCATTCTGCAAGTTGCCTCCGACCCTCCAAGCTCGAAGCCACCTTCATTTGCACGTCCTGTCCAAGCTCGAAGCCACCTTCTGCAAATCACGTCTCACGTCTGGTCTGCATCTAGCTCGAAGTTGAAAGGTAGGCGATTTCTGCATATATTTTTTTTCACGAAAAATCTAGGGTTTTCATAGATTTTTATTTAATATTGTATTATTTTATTTATATTAGCTTTCTTATTTTTTATTTTGTTAATATTAGATTTAATATTAGGTTTAATATTTTATTAATATTATATATAATATTTGTTTTAGTTTTTATTATTTTAATAATATTAGATTTAAGACTATGTTATTGTTATTCTTATAGATTTAAATTAATTTTTTTAATATTGTATTATTTTCAATATCTGTGTTTAAAAATTAAAATTAAAAGTTAATATATATTTATTTTATGTTTTTAGTTTTAATAATTAAAATTAAAATAAGAAATTACTATATTCTTTATTTTATTGTTTAAAATATAGTGTTTTATTTTGTTTTTAAATTAAAATATTTTTTATTTTTATGTTTTATAAAATAAAATTTAGTATTTCTTATTTAATTTTTGAAGTAAAAATACAAAATGAATATATTTTGATTTTATGTTTTCAAAAATAAAATCTGTATTTTGTCTTTGAAACATGCAGATTGTTACTTTATGGCTCCCAAGAAATCAACTGCCGAGGCATGGAAATATGTCACTCGCAATGGTACAAGTCTCACATGCAACAAGTGTCACAAACCTTTTACTGGAGGTTTGACAAGAGCAATGGACCATTTACTTGGTATTTCAGGAGGTGCAGGAGGAGGTGTTGAAGCATGTCCAAACGTTACCCCAGAAATGAGAGTTGCTTTAGAGAAAGAACAGTCCTCTTCAATTGTAGGAAAGATGAAGAATGCACAAAAAAAGCAGAGAATAGAAGAGGAAATGGTTCAGTCTAGACACACAGCATCTATCATGTCTTCCTCTTCCACCTTACCTAGGCATGTGGGTAAATCAAAAGAGAGTGGAACCTTGAACAGTTTTTGGAAACCAGTAGAGAAACAACAGGTGGATGATGCATTAGTTGATTTGTTTTACTCAAGTGCGATTCCATTCAATGTTGCAAGGAATCCACATTTTCGTAATGCAATTCAGAAAGTTGCAGAGTTTGGCAAAGGGTACACACCCCCAACTTCAGAGGCTTTTAGGACAACTCTTTTGCAGAGGTCAAAAGATAGAGTGACTGAGAAATTAGTTGATGTCAAAGCCTCTTGGAATGAAACAGGTTGCACTATATTGAGTGATGGATGGTCAGATATATGTCAAAGGCCATTGATTAATGTTTGGTGTCTTCTCCTGATGGTGTTGTGTTTTTGAAAGTGATTGACACCATGAACCACAAAAAAACTTCTGAGTATATTTTCCAAATATTAGAGGAAGCCATTCTTGAAGTAGGGGTGGAAAATGTGGTTCAAGTTGTAACTGATAGTGCAGCAAATTGTGTGGGAGCTGGGAAACTGATTACAGAGAAGTACCCAAGAATATATTGGAGCCCATGTGCAGCCCATTGTCTCGATTTGCTGCTTCATGACTTGGCTAAATTCCCATGGGTACATGAAGCTATTCATAGAGGGAGAGCAATTGCAAATTTCATACGGAATCATCGTCTCACATTGAGTCTTTATAGGCAGCATGCATCCAAGGAGTTGTTGAGGCCTTGTGAAACAAGATTTGCATCATTTTATATCACTTTGAAAAGAGTGGTTGAAGAAAAAGCAGCTTTGAGGGCTGTTATTTGTTCCAATCAGTGGGAAAATTCTGTGCTTTCAAAAGGTCCTAAGGGGAAGAACATAGAGCAAATTATTCTAAATAGCAATTTTTGGGAAAGTGCAGCAAAAATTTTGATTATATGTGAACCAATTGTTGGCGTGCTTCGTATGGTTGATGGTGACACTCCTTGCCTTGGCATGCTTTATGAAAGCATGGACCGTTGTAAGGAATCTATTCAAAAAGCACTAAACAATGTAGAAGCAAAATACATGGAGATATGGGAGACAGTTGATTGTAGATGGAAAATGATGCACACACCTTTACATGCAGCAGCTTGTTTTTTAGAGCCTAAGTTGTTTTCTATTAATAGAAAAGGTGATTCTGAAATTATGGGAGGGCTTTTTGAAGCCATTCAAAAGCATGCATCAAATGCAACAATTTCAGCACTAATCAGAGATCAATGTTGGGAATACAAGAAAGGAGAAGGGATGTTTGGAATGGCAGCAGCCAAATATGACTTGGCACGTATACCTGGATATAGATGGTGGTTGGACTATGGAGGACAAACTCCTGAGCTACAAGAGTTTGCTGTTCGCATTTTGAGTCGGGGAGCAAGTTCATCGGCTTG